>CALYLW010000087.1:1669289-1909289 GCA_944989445.1 Ampullaceana balthica
TCAGATATAAATTGTGGTATATTATCACTAACAATTTAATTGGGTAATCTAAATCTAGCATAAATTGTTCCGAGAATTTCAATCGTATTTGATGCTGTAGTAGATCTAGTAAGTATTATTTCAGTCCATTTAGTGTGTGCATTAATCACTACAAAAACATACTTTTTAGAAATGATCCTACATACTCCACATGCACTCTTTGCCATTGTTTGTGAGGCCATTCCCAAGAATGAAGTGTGGCTTGTGCTGGATTTGATTATTGTTTTGCACAGCCTGAATATTTTCTTGTAATTATTTCTACATCTTTGTCCATATGAGGCCACCACATGGTTTGTCTTATAACATATTTCATTTATTTTAAATTTCAAGATTACATTCATGAATTAGATTTAATGCTTAGGTTGTAGTTTCTTGTGAATAACTAATCTGTTACCTCACATTATGGTGCCTTATTGGATTGATAATTCACGTTTTCTTATTTTCTTATAATAAATGGATGTAAATCATCATTGACATTGTCAGACCAAGCATATTCATGTATCTAGAGATCTGAGATAATAATTAATATAGAGCCGTATCTCTCCTAATACTTGTAGCACTTATTGGAGCGTAGTCAATAATTTCTAAGTAGTACTGTCATCAATATCTATTACATGTATTTCTTGTTTTCTATCTTATTTAGTATTGTTTCAAATTTATACCACCAACGTGCACGTTAGAGGTTTTGCTTTTACGAACTTATGTTTCCATTCATTTTTCAAAAGAAATTAGGGTTTAATTTTTTAAATAAATTTAACAAAGGCATATGGAAATACACATTTAGTGTGTTTCCAACATTTTCGTTTATGTTTAATTTGCTAATCCATTCAGTGACAAGGAGAGAATGGGCACGATTTTTCTCAATTACCAGTGTCTGTAATTTAGTATTGTTATTCATTGTTTGTTTTTCTGTAGAGGAATGATTAATTCCCCTGCATCGGTTCTAAATTTCATTTTTACTGGATAAGTAGTTGGTGCTCTCTTAAAAATGCTTTGGTAATCGGTCTTTTGTCATCACTGTTATAGGAAAATCTTTATCTAGTTCCATTTGGACCATAGTTTTAAATATTATGTGGTAAACCCAAAATTTCTTACTTCTATTTACATTATTTAAATTTTAGAATTGTTCTACCTTATTTAACTTACTTTTGTTTGCTTTTTACTACAACTTTTCTGGATATGTCCTTTCTTTGAACAATTCCTGCAAATGACATCTTTGAAGTTGCATTCGCAACGTTAATGATTTGTTTTTCCCCAAGAATACCAAGAAGGGTGTGCTTCAATCTCAGAAATGTTATTTTAATTTATGAAAGAAACTTGCTCTTCGTTATTGAACTTTGGGTAATAGCCAATTAATCAATCCATGAATTCAGCACATTTGTGATAAAGAAAATTTAGCACGCATAAGTCAATGGGGATGAAAACCGTTACGCTAATGAGATTGTTGATATAGAGATGTTTACAGGGATGGACCCTACGCCTATTATGATGATGCAATCATATTGACACATTACATATTCAAGAACAAGACAGACTCAAGAAGGTCAAGTTTTAAGAGGAAAATATACAAAAAGAGACAAGGTTGTTTTGATTGTAATGCTAAGTAATTCAAACCGCAAACTACATGTCTGTTCTTGTTTTACTGGACTGTTTTGCTTTTATGTACTGTTTTACTGCTCTGTCTTACGGAATGTTTTGATAACAATTAATGGTTACAATAAAGATGATGCGTAATACTTTGTTGGAGAATTATTACATGTAAGAATGATATGTTATAACATTTTTTTATCATTGGTATTTAATGACATGTTTAGAGTTTTTGGCTACTTTATGGGCATGGGCAGTGAACAAATGTCTCTTTACATCCTAGGTTCAAAGTTCAATCTATAATCATGGAGATCAGTTAAATAGAGTGACATCAATGGAGTTGTACAAAATAGTGTTTTGTGTGATGTGGACAGGAACACATTCAGACAGTTTATGTTCATAGCATATTTATTTTGTATGTTTATACTTTTATTAACTATTTATTTAATACTATCAGGAAATATCACTTTTTTTGTTCCTTAATAACTTAATGAGACTTGCTATTTAAGTGCATTTTTTGGTGTCCCATAACCTCGTGGTCTTAGGGGGTTCTAATGTTTCCGTTATAACTTTCTCGGGGCTTAGTAGACTTGGCGGCGCCCACCTCCTCTCCAAGTCAGCGGAGGACTTCTTAGCGATAGTCATATAGCAATCTGTAAAATGTGGCCTTAGCACGGGCTAGTTTCCACGCAACTCAGTTTGTGATGTGAGCGCACTCCTGACTTCGTTATCCAGCAGCCCTTAATTAATTGTGTAATTAATCAAAGATAAATAGTTCTTTCCAGTGTATATCTAATAAGTGTATACTTGTTGGTACAACTAAACTTTGAGAAAAGGCAACATATGACAATATGATTCATAAAGCCTTTCTTAATTTAAACGAGAACACTGCACTGTAGATAATATGTGGTTTTGAGAATAACAAAATCTTAGTAAAAGGTCTTCGTCCCACTGGAATGATACAATGCACATACGTTCATCAAATCAAATATGTTTTTTCGTACACTACTTACAAAAACTAACTCCACTACTTATGGACGCCTACTATTGTTTTTTTACTATTTTTACTGTCCAAGAATTATAGTTCTTATACATTTGTTATCATAGCTAAACGCGATATCACAAATACGTTTTGCATGCAGTAATGTTTTAGGTTATCCACGCAATTTTTTAACGGCATTGTATTTTTTTTTAATATATAATTTTATGACTTATTTTGTGTGTTCATTTTTAATGATGAGCTTTTCAAAATCTTAACTTAAAAAATAGAGTAAATGTCACGATACTGTACTTTAATCTTTATTTTAAAAAAAAAGAATAATATGATAAATAAAAGTGAAGACTATAAAGCTTTAACTCTTGAATAATTATCTAACAGTAAAACTTAAGGTAAGCTTTTATCACATAAATACTTACAATATTCTAATTAGATATGTTATCATTCCAGCTTTGTAGAGGAAAATTAACAATGAATAACAGATCACAAAAAACTACGTTTAATTGCTTATTTATTTGATTCCTCAAAGTATACAATGGTATGACCCATAATTCTTATATTTACTAACATAAATCTGTGCACGTGTGAATGTATGTAAGATGAATGGCGTTTTAAAACATACAATCTCAAAAGTTTGCTGAAGGTTATTCTTAAGCAAAAAAGCCTAAATTCTTTTCCTTCTCAATTATAAAGAATAGTATTTATTTATGTAATAAATTGATTGCATGCTTTAAAGTATAGTTCTCGGGGAAGTAATCTCGGCACTGTTGGTCGAGTTGCATGCAGCTAGGCAACACTATCTCATTATAGTCGAGGCCTGTGAATGCTCGTTACCAGCCAGCATATCAGCATTGTCTGTGCGATATTATAAGTACTTAGGTATAAGCATTACTAAACATTGGTTTTTATACATGTTAAATCCATCCATTTCTTATTAGATTCATCACATTCGGGATTGAAAATAGTTAATGGCTTTTTATGTGTTTTCAACAATGCGGGTATTAAAAATGACTATTCCATTAAACTAAATTTCCTGATTCAAGGTTTCATACTGGGAAGTAACTTTTGTAAGTGAAAAGTACCAAAAAGGCTCGTTAGTCTAAAACAGTGGTTCCCAAAGTGGTCCCTAAGAACCCCAAGTGTCCCCGGTACCTTTCAGGGGGTCCGTGGGAAATTAAAATTGATTTTGGGGTCCCTGAACAATGTCAGGAGGTCCGCGTAAGGTTTAATATATAATAATAAAGTTTTGTCAATTTTAGTTATTGTGAAAATTAAAATAAAAAACAATCAATAAAATAATATCTGAATACTTTTTCTACTAATTAAATACCATCTTAGGTGCTATCAGTCATGACATACAATGTTGTTTTACATAGAAAAGGAAGTAGAACTACCGTAATTTCTACATCTATAACAAATCAAAATACTTAGTTTATTGAAAGGTCCAGTTTGGTGCGTAGGAAATGCAGAATTTATATAAGTAGGTCATAATAATATAATTTTTAACGCGAATCAGTGAGGATTGCAAGGTTAGGTAATTTTCGATGTTTTGTGAAGTGATATTTATCTAAATTAATTGTATCCTATCATCAAATATATTTTTTTTTCAAATCGGCTTTCCTGCAGCATTTCATTGAAAACATTAATAATTTGTATCAGTGGTTTGTTACAATAGATAAGAGAGTGAGTGAGCCGAAGAAAACTTGCCGACAATACAGTGATGTGGAATAATTAAGGTTTGGCTTAATGTTTCGAAACAGATACGAAAGGTGAAACATTATTTACTGAATTAAAAATATTTGTTTGGAATTAAATCTATACCTTTGAATTTATGGCATATTTAATACAAAATGTACCGAATGTATTTTCAGTACATAGTGTCATTTATAGAAATCATTTATTCGCAAAAAACCTTAGTGAAATTTTGTATGGATCAATAGATTATGTCATGAGAGCAGTTAATAAAACCAAAGCAAAAGCCTTCAATGAGATATTATTTCCTTAACATTGTTTGGAAAATGAAGAAAACTATAATCGTTTACTTATTCACACAAAAAAGTGGTTGTAAATTATAAAAAAGTGAATTTTAAAATCGATTTTATGCTCTCTTTTATTCAGTGATGAAATTGCCGGAAAACAAAGGCAATGACTTTCGGCACAATCAACTCAAAAAATGACATATCCTTTAGGACTGATTTAGTTGTCACATTTAACGAAACTAATTTGAAACTAAAAGGTCACTATTTAAATTTAATCAAAATAGAAAGCATAAAATCTGCGTTTGTTGCAAAACTTTTTCTGTACAGACAAATCTTGGGAAGTAGATAATATTCTCAGTTTCCAAATCATTTGAAATTGCAAAATAGAAATGAAGATTTACTGGCTTAGTGTCAACATTTAACTGCTCTTCATGCAGACATGAACCAGAGATTTGAGGACATTTTTAATTTGAATATTCCATACTGGCAGTTGAACACTTTTGCGCGTGGACAAACTCAGATCCCAAAGACAGATGAATCCATACTAATACAGGAGCAGCTAATTAAAATATACACAAATGATGAATTTAAACAAAAGGTTGAAAAAGGATACCACATAATATGGTTACAAAAACAGAACCTAATCTTAAATCCTGCATTATGGGTTATTGTACAGAAGTTGTATACAGCTTTTCCGTCTTCCTATTTGGTAGAACATTGATTCAGTGCCGTTATGAACCCCATCACAAAGAAATAGAAACCGGCTAGAAATTAGTGCTCCTGGAGATTTGAGGTTGCTAATCACAAACATTGAGCCGGACATAAATACTATCATAAAATCTAATCACATCCATCCAAGTCATTAATTGTTTTAAATTTTATTTTAAACAAAATTTAAAATATCAATACATACTTCTTCATCAAAATGTTCCTTTTTTTTGAATTGCGAATTTTTTGTCATATTTTTCACTTAGGGGTCAGTGGACAAGTTTTGACTATAAAAAGGGGTCCATGGGTCAAAAAAGTTTGGTTACCACTGGTCTAAAAGGACAGGAAACTAATGTAAAGAATAATTATTTTTTAAACAAAATTATTTTAATACCTTACAAAGTTGACAATTTGAATATTCATAATATCATTTTATTTTACTGATCTTTGTTACTATTATAGGATTATACTTCTTTCCCATTGATCTGATTTAGAAATAGATGCACTTTTATAAGTCATCTAATTGTCAGATAGATCATCTCCACGAATTGTGATATCATATATGGTTACTATATATTGTCTTTAAGACATTATTTTCGACATACGAATATCAAATATTTATCCATCACATTACCATATTTATATAGCATTTAAAGATGATTTTTAACATTTTCAGTGTTATATAATCATATTCAGTTTGATTTCCTTTCTTTGCACAATCATTAATCTCTCTCTTGCATAAATTATTATATAAATTTTGAGTAAACTCAATGAAGTTTTCATATTAACTTCTTGTGGATAACATTATAAATAAAAAATTACAAAACATGTAATAACAATAATACAAATATAGATAATATATAAAACTAAGATATACAAAGAAAATTAATCTTTTCAATATATTACCGCCAATGATAATTAGATGTAAATACACATAGCCAATTTGTAAGCAAAAAGTGATCTTCTTACTGTCACTAAGAATCGGAGGCGTTACTAGGGTTGGTGTCACCCTCTGCGGTAGCTCATGGTGTAAACCACCCCCCCCCCACAAACCTACCTCATAGACCTACTTAGAGTCTGCTAGTGCCAAAGATGGTTTTCTACCGGTGCGGTCGACACAAGCCTAGTGACGTCTCTGCTAAGAATACTCATAAATAACACAATCTTATCTGGGATGTCCAGGTGGATTTTTAGATATTACAATGCACACATTTACTGTCCTCTCGTCTTGGACAGGATATGCTACGTGCTGGCCTCGCTCGCCTCACTTTACTTTTCGGGTTGCACCAACAGATCTTATTCTGGTCCAGGGTCTTTGATCTCAGCCGCCTCTGGTCGATGTTATGTTTACCTGCTACTGTTTACAAACAAACTGTGCTAGTAGACGAATTGCTGCATTAGCAATGGTGCAATTAACTGTCTCTACTCCTGCTCTTACTTACTTGATAAAATTAAAGTAATAATTTCAACAAGAAATTATTTAGAAAAAAATAACAAAATGTAAACAGTAGCTCCACTACTAATCTAAATTACAACATTCTATAAACAAGGCTGGTAATTACAACTCCATCAAATTTCGCAATACTTTCCAAGCAAGGTCCTCTAATTATCTATAGGTTGTGAGAACGAGGATTCAACAACTCCATTCAGTTTTCTTATTGTATGAATACACTTCTTCATTCATCTATTTATAAGTGTGACATATGATACTAACAAAATAAGTCAAGCTGATATGACCTTGCATTGGGATTCAATACCTTTAGAGGACAAGGTCGCCGTTAGTGTTATCTAGTGAGGGACAATGGACGCGTCATGTAGGAGTAAGCAGTTCTCACCATTTGAGACACGGTGGATCTCAACACATATCAACATCTGAGCAGGTTTTTATGTATCTTATTAACAGTTCTAGTGCGGTCTCTTTATATAAAGGATGGAACCCAAAAAAAAATGATTCATAAAATCCACTTCAATGTATGATGGTAAAATTTAAAAAAAAATAATCATATGGAAATAAAAATGTATGAGTTGTTTGCAAATGCATCTCAAAATTATTTTAATTTTTTAAAAAAACATTTTTAATGTGTATTTCAAATTTAAATAAAATGTTAAAAATCTCCCAAAAAAATGAGACATTATTTTCGCTGTACATACAATGACTTGTACTATAAATACTATAAAAAATTAATTCCTACAACAAATCAATTGATTCGATAAAGGATTTTATGTTTAATTATATATTTCTAAAAAAATGATAAACATAATAATTAGAGATATACGCATTTCTTTCTTCGGTTATTTTTTAATTATAACTGCAACAACACAAGAGCTCAAATCAGCAGCCAATTCTTTACTGCGGATACAATACTGCTGGATATTTCTTTCTTTGAATACAAAGGGTTTCAAAGAGCAATCATATCCTTTCCGTATCAATATTCCGTTTTTACTCACGAGACCTTTGATGAATGAATGTCGGCTTATGTTTACTAGATCATCATCTTTTGAATCAGGGCAGCCAGTTCTATGGTACTTCACCACTCTATACCACAGATACGACTGGTCTGTTAAATCCAAGCCTCCAGAACTCCCAAATTCAAGCAGATGGTTCGGCACCCGATAGACAATGATAGCCTTTTCTGAATGTCCTCTTTTATCTACCCAATCTTGTGCAGCTTCGAAATCATCTGATAGGTAAAACCCGTTGCCGTGAGAAAAGTCCTGATACGTATTTCCACTGCTTAAAAGTATTCCTTTCCTTAAAATTGAATTCAAAGAATATGCTTGTTTAGCTCCGTGGAACAACAATGTGTAAGCGTTTTGTTGAAATTTTCTATCTATTATATCAGAAGTGAGGTTTTCAAAAGTTTCTATTTGAATCATTTGAAAGCGGAGATTTATGATATTTTCACTGCTTGCAGCTAGTAAGTCTTCTTCAGCATCGAACCAATTATTTAATGGTTTATTTGCATATCTCTCAAAAACTGACATCATCGTTAAAAGTGGGTGTCTATTGAAGGCTCTCTCAAGATATTGTTTAGCCCAGTAAATTATAGAATGCCTTATGTCCGGATAGCAACTAATGTAATATGCGATTTCTTCGCACTTTTCTTCCGAGAAACCTAGCAGTGACAACGCTGCAGATAGATTACTATGAGATAGACCGCAGCTTTCTATGTCATTTGTAGTCTCTTCATCATCAATTAAATCGTTAACAATATAAAATGGAGACTCGTGAAGCACTCTGTCGTCTTTAATTGCATTCATCTTATCAGTGAATCTTGGTACCAAACCTAAAGTACTGCACACTAGTTGACTTTCTGTTACAGTTACCATGGTGTCCTTAAATTCACATAGAACGACCGATTCTATAAGTGAAAGTTGTTCAACTGTAACAGCAAGTTCATCAATCTTTGACATGGTTATTAGCAGATCATTTCTTTTCCTCCAAAATATTATAGAGTCCATGTCGGCCTTTAAAGTGTGAAGACATGTGAGTAGCTCATTCAGCATTTCCTTAGCGTGTATCAGAGGCTGAAAAAGTGAAAGAGTTTGAATAACTTGAAATGTATAATATAAATGTGTGTGTGTGTATGGTGGTATGCTTAAATATGATTTATAATAATGATAGCCGAAATAATTTTACAAATAAACGCAAAATATGTTTTTAAAACTGGAAGCACAGGTATTTTGTAAAGTAAGAACTTTTCTTTTTTTTCAAAATAATATTAATATGCTAGTTAAAAAATAAAAGATACTTTTTCCGGCTAAACAGATGGCAAAAAAGTTTTAATTATTCTTCAAGTCTAAATGTTTACCCCCAAAAATCACAAAAAGTGCCTATCTTAGGTGTAGAGACTTGAATTGTACATACAATTGTATCAACTAGGCTAGTGTTGCGTGTATCCGCTTGATTAGGATGATTAACAAACATATAGAACGGAATAATTTCCCAACAAATATCATTGGTTCAGAACATACACAGCAATAATTTTCATATCTACTATTGATCGTACATCGTCAGTCTCCTTTCCCAAACGTGTTAAAACACTATTGACATATTCTGTGATTAAGAGCGCCGCGGTAGATGTCTTTGCCTGGGTGTCGTCGCTGCTGTTCGTGCTGACATCTATCTCACCAGTGTCCTCTGTTGACGACACGTACACAAATGGAATAACGTCTTTATTGAGTTGTATCCAATGTCCGATTTTTTTCCCTCGATCCAGACAAATGGGTGGAATGACGCCTAGCTTGAAACATGTCAGTCTGTTCACAACCTTCCAGGTTCGCTCCACTTCTGTCAAGAAGCGTTGTTGTAGCTCTTCTACTGATATTTCTTCTGTTATGATGACTTCATAATTTTGATCATGCTAAAAATTTTAAACAAAATATAATCATCTTTAAACTCCAATCATTTAAAAAAAGAACCTTACTGTAATACAACTAAACATTCTATTTTTTTTAAATATATATTTCATTATGTGTAAATTTGAGTGACATTCTAAAATATTATGATGACGCAAACCAATTAAATATCTCACTTTGATGTTTTTCTGTTCTGATGTTAAGAGCTCTTGACTAATTTCATGTGTAGTAGTTTGATATTCATTTTCTTGTGTTAATATTCCATGACTTTCTTTTACCGTATCACTGAATTCATCTGTGGATTTTAAAATACCATCATTAATTTGTATTTTTATATTCGAATTCTAATGTTTTTGCATTGTTTTCTGGAACTCTATATTTTTGCTCGTGTTCTTTTGTCCATCCTATTTGTTCGCTTGCTGCTAATGAACATATCTCCTCTGAGGATACTCAGGAAATTAAATTATTGGTTTTGATCACATGTGCATACAATTTTAATAGTTCATAACTTTAACAATGTTTGTAATTAATAATTTAAAAACGCATGAACACATGTTTTCATTTAGAATATATTTTTCAAATAATTAATAAAAAAAATGTATCGTAAAAATGTGTTGGCATAAACAAAATTACACTTTAAACTACACTTTAGTCTTTGCTGATTGGAGCATGTCGATAAAACAGAGATGAGGTAATTTATGCGATAAATTATGCATTACACCTGATTAGGGAATGTATTTAAAACTTTATCTTATATGTAGGGCTGCAGAAGTTAACGATTAATCGACCCATCACTTACAAATTGTTGGAAGTCAAAAAAAGAAATAAAAGAATAATAAAAATTAGGAGCCGATAAATAATACATTTCCTGAAGATTACAGGAACATTTTGGTTTTAAACTATTGACTGACGGGAATGTTCAAAATGTTGATAAAGTTTGCCTAACATGGTTCTAACAATTCGCCTACTTATTAAACCAAATTAAAAGCATATTAATCTGATGGCAGTAATGAAGTCTGACTCAGAGTAAGAAAATGACAACACTTCTGATCAATTTTTGCGTTACGAAATCGAGATGAAAGTTCCTTAATCTATTAACCCCCTACAAAGTTGGAAACTTAATGAACACCAATATCCGATCATGTCATTCCTTGCCAAAACCGTTTTGTGCATACCAGATACCTCAGTTCCATGTGAATGATTGTTCAGCTCGGCTGGTTATAATATCAATTAGACCCGCTCATCACTTGAACTAAATAATATCAACACACTTGTGTTTTTGCGTAGTTGGTTACAAGATGAAATATAAAAGAGACATTCCAGTCTAAATCTCATTATATAGATAACTAAAATGTATCTTTTAAACAAAAAGAATACTGATATTCATATTAACGTTTTTTTTTAAATATTAATTTTGCGTGATATATTTTTAACATTTCAATTATGACGAAAAATGGATCTGATTAATGACATCATTATAAAAACAAATTTTATAAATAATACATCTATTTAATATTTTGTATTGTATAAAAGGTGTCCAAACTGCGGCTAGCAAACCGCCTTCGGCTGTCCTTTGTTGAAATTGCGGCTCTCGTCAAATTTATTTAACAATTTTTGTTTGCAACATATAAATATATTATAAGAAGACATTAAATACTTTTCTTTGATCTGGACCAAGCCAAAGGGTTAAAAATAATGTAGGGCTTGATTTGAATTAATTTAAAAAAACAAGCTTGCTAAGATAAAGTCTGTAATGTGTTGGCAGCAGACACCACTTTCTGCTTTCAGTAAAATGATGTAATATAAGCTATTACTTGGAATATTGCTTTCGCTAAACGAACTTATGCTTCGGACAGAATTTAGAACAATAGCTACTAACTACCAACAAGATGAAGATAAACTTTCTATCTCAAAGACTTCTCATCAGAATCATAACAATTATGTTGACTATAATAATGAGTCAATAAGCAATGTATTTCTGTTCATAAATTTTAATAGTTTTAATATTAGCTAATTGTATAACTGTAAATCATATGCTTCTTCAACATACGGTTAATGTTAAAATGGGACACAGAATAATGTTAAAATATATTTCACAATGGAAATTTTTTTTGCAAATTGGGTTAAGACCTAAACGGCTAAAATTCGGCTCTAAAAAAAAATGTATTTTTAAAAAAAGTATATTAAAAAAATAATTAAATGTCTCTTTGGCCACTCCTGTTTTAGACAATACATTTAATGAAATTTTATTATTCTAATTTTAGTTGAGATTACCTTTTGGAATTTTTAGAGCAATTCCATCGTTATCAGAATTCCGTTCTGAAACAATAGTATTTAAAAAATCAATTAGAGCGTTTCATCAGGTAGTTTAACTAAATTAATGGGTTTTTAAACAAAATTTTTATAGGAAATGTTTTAAAGAACTGTATAAATAATATTATTTATATTACATTTTCAAAAGATTAAACCTTTGTTTCTTCTTATTTTGATTATATCTAACGTTTTCATGACATAATTAAAATATATTTTATAAATTATAAAAGTCTAAGCATTTGATTACTTATTAAATAACTTTGTGATATCAGTTTTTAAAGTGATTTAAAAAAAATACATTTGTGCACGTTAGCGAACAGAAAATATTACCATCAGTTGAATCTTGATGTTTTCTTTTCTGTGATGATCTATCTACTGCTTTATAAAAGAAGAAGAGATGTTAATTGTTATAATATTTTTGTGAAAATTTCAATTTTAATTAAAAATATAATGTTTTAACAAAATTTTCACGCTTTTTCTTAAACATATTTTCAAAATAAAATAATTTAAGATTAGAAAATAATTACTGGGAACTGTTAACTTACCTATTTCCTTATCTCCTTTTACTTCCTCCTGAGAAATATCTATTTTTAAGAGAAATATTTATATTTACATCAGTGGCTGATTCACTAACTCATTATCTCAATATTAAAATAAAACCACATACAGTAGTTTATACAATTTGTTATATATATAATTGTATTAAAAATTGGATAAAAAATATAAAAAACAGTCGAGGATATGAAAGGGATATCTGTACTTGTAAAAACAATTTTAGGGTTATTTATTTTTTAAATAGTTCTTTAATGTAACCAAAAGTAAAGCAACTCTACTTTAATTTATTAATTTATTAGAAATTGGTGTAACATTTTTACCTTTTCAGTGTCTTTAAATTGTAGAAGTTTGATTTATTATAATTTAACTCACCTTTGTCATTGATTGACAAGCTTGTATTCAAATCGCCATCTGAAATAAAATTATTGAATACAACCTTTTTCCAGGTATGTTTCAGCTTCAACTATAATTAGTAACCGTAAACTTTTAAGATAAATAAAATCAACTTCGTAAAAAAATATTGTATAACATTTTCTTTGATCATTTTTTCCCTTAAATGGCTAAATTCATTTTTTAAAAAATATATGTTTCTGAAAAGATTTTTTTTTAAAATAAAAATGTATATATTAAGCTTTGGGTTACTCTTTCCACCACATAGCATGTTCCTTTATTTGCTCAGAAAGCTTTTGAAATTGCGTTTTAAATTTAAGTTAGTGTCTTGCTTGTATTGTTATAAATTTTTATGAATAAGAGAGTAAATAAAATATGGGAGAATAAGAAAAAAATATTCACTGTATTTTTAGATATACTGAATATGAAAAAATAAGCGACCAACACATTATCCTTGTGTAAAAAATATAATTACTGAGAAGAACGGTCAAGACTAAATGTAAATATGTAATTGATAACTTTTCATTTAATTGATATTAGAAAGTAGTTAACAATGAACTCGATGAAAATATTTTTTTCGGAATTTATTAGAAACGATCACATCTTTAATCACCCATCTTTTCCATCCAAAACAGATGCGTAAGTAATCTGTAAATGCAAGAATAAAAAAGTTACTACACATATGTAACAAAATAGTTTCCTCAAGATCCATATATGTATATATTATATAATGTTTAAAATGCTTTAAATATAGCTAATGTTAGAAAAAATACATTTGGGGCCTCGTCCTCAATAAATGATAATGTAAAAAAAAATTATAATATTTTTTTTACGCCAACAAACTTAATTGAATACTACTCAACAATTTCCCAATATGTCATGACAATTGAATAAATTATATAATATGACTAGCATACGTCGCAGACTTGCTCATGGATAGTGCAAAAAAGTACGAAAATAATTAAAACAACACGAGTGAACTTCGGTTAGGGGAAACAACCAACTCATTGTTGGATTCGATACATTCGCATTAAGTTTATCTACCTGCCCACCACCCTTCACCACTCAAGCTTCCCAACCATAAACTGTGATTATCCGACCCCAGTGAGGCTCAGCCATGTTCATAAAAAAGGGGTAAAAGATCAGGCACGTACACTTTTAAAAATTTTAAACATAAAATATTTTCGCTGGGGCTTGAACTCAGAACCTTCCGGGTGTAAGGCTGATGTGATAACCACTACTCTCCGAATCACATATTATTCTGTCAAGGAACAACGCAAGTGAACGCAAACGCTAGCCTAAACCCATTGATCGCCCCCAGCGAGGGTCAGTTGCCATGCATGTTTGAATGAATTTGGTTAATTATATAATTATAATTATATATAATTTAATTTATATATATATATATATATATATATAGATATAGATAATTCATACTGTTTGCATAAAAAGTGACATTACGAACCCCTTTCAAGAATTCAAAACATCTGTTGATTTCGATTTGAATCTTGATGAATATATTAGTTAATTTTTTTTTATGATGAGACACCAAGAGACATCTATTTTCGCAGTAGCAAAGTTTTCAGATCATTTTTATTCAGCTCAAACAAGAACTAAACTACACTTTCGGCGGGGTCCCGGCCAAAAATAAAATATATGTTTAAAAAAATGGCCGGTTAGCATCGCGTGTGTTTATTGAAAAACGTTCCCGAAGTAGAATACTTACATCAATACGGTATAACTTGGAGAATTATTGGCTGAGTGATGACTTTGCCTTCTTTTAGAATATATATATATATGTGTTGTTGTTCGTCCGTCGTGATCGACGATGACCACTCTCATCATATTTGCTGGGACGCCACATGTGTTCTCTGGTGGCTTATTAACCCTATTTTTGCACGAAAGAGACGTCCGCATGTCGGACAAGAGATAGAAGCGGTCCCTTCAGGTGGGTTTTGGTTACGTTCCTTTTTGGCTTGGCGTTTTAACTTGACAGCATGTTGTCTATTAGCTTCACAGACAGCTGCGCCATTCCATATCGTAGAGTGCCAGTGGGCTCGGTTAATGGCTGCTGCTTCCCAGGAGTCATGTCCGATGTCGAAGGCCTTCAGAGCAGTTTTAAGTGCGTCCTTGTAGCGCTTTCGTGGACCTCCGCGTGCTCTATGCCCTTCGGTAAGTTCACCATAGAATAGCCTCTTGGGTAGGCGATGGTCGGGCATGCGCACTAGATGTCCCGCCCAGCGTAGTTGGCTTTGCATGAGATGGGGTGTCCATGGGAGGGGTAGCACCTCTGGATGGGGAGCAGTCGGAATCCTCCTGGGGTAGTTCACCACCTTTGGTCCCCACCTGGCACTCAACTCTCACCTGTGGCTCCAAGTAGCTTTAGCATGCACATCGGCCACACCCCGGTAAACGGTCTCTGACCGGCAAAACCAGGTGAGGGTAAACCGATGGGATAAAAACCTCGGTGAAGTGGGATTTGTCTACCCAGTATGTGAAGACTGGTTTTCGGCTGCCTGTGCGCTGGTTCTTCTATGGGCCAACGGGCAAGAGGCGATACACAGCAAAGCATTGTGGAGTGCTAAGAGCTTGACGAGACACATAGGACGTCCTGGTCATCCACTGCACCCAACCCCATTCCCAGCTGTTTCGACGACGTCTTGCTGCTGGACCAGATGGTTTTGGGCGAGAGAGTGAGGTCGACGTGTTGCGCGAATCCTCCTCACTTTAAACAAAGTCACAGCGCAAGTCACTCTCATCATAATCATCGGTCAGGACTCCCCAGCATCCACATTATATGTATATATATATATTGAAGCTCAAATTAAAGAATGCATTTCTAGATATGTGGAGATAGCTGTTATGATTATTATATTTATAAGACAGCATGTGCTAGAGCCTATAACACGACATCACGTAAAATTTTAAGTCATCTACACGACATCAATATATTTTCCGTCCGTTGGGCTAGTCATTAAAGAATAAAACTTGAATCTTGGTTTTGCTTAATTTTCTGCGAAATGAAAAATAACATAATGGCAATATATTCTACTGTCACGTACTTAACGTTCATTTTCGCTTCGTTTGAAGACATTGTAGCATAATTTTTAAGATACGTCTTTGACTCTTAGGACCCGACTCATCGTTCTTTTCTGGAAAGCCTCATCAAGACGATACCGCCATAAATATTTATTTTCATACTATTTATAATTTATAGGTCCTGATGTAGCAATGTTCCGTTTAAGCAGCGCGGCTGCGCTGAAATTTCACAGGAGTTTAGAATCACCACGAAGCAAATTTTGTAAAATATTGCACAAGAAATGGACGTTGAGCAAACTTTTCCCATGAGTTTTTTTTTATAATTTGCACACGGACCAATGAAACCTAGACTTAGAGGGAACATTGAATGGTAGGCAAACGATTTCCCTCAAAGAACACAATAACCTTTATCAACATTTTGAACATTCACGTCAGTTAATAGTTTAAAACCAAAATGTTCGTGTAATCGTCAGGAAATTAGTTTTTATTTATCTTCCGAAATATTTTACTTCTTGACTTCCAGTAAATTTATAAGTGGTGGGTTACAAAGAATTTTTATCATTAAATATTGTTAATGATTAATCGAGAAATTTATCGTTAATTTCCGCAGCCCTACTATAATGAATACTATTTTTGACGTGATGCACATGAATGCCGATCAAAATGGCGAATTAAAAATGTGTGGGGGGGACCGGGCTATGGCCGGTGTTTGCCGATGATTTAGGGGCCCCCAAATTTAGTATATTTTATAATAAAGGGGGTGAAATGTGCATGAATTCCTGAAAATATCATAAATTAAATAAATTATTAGAATAATCCATTAATCTGATAGCTATTGGGACCCGATTTTATGTGCATGAATTCCTGAAAATATCATAAATTAAATAAATTATTAGAATAATCCATTAATCTGATAGCTATTGGGACTTGATTTTATAAAAACCTGATTTTATAGGCCAAGGGTGGCCAGACCTGTAGTAACTGAGAACCATTTTAAAATATTTTTTTTTAAATTTGAGAGCCGCATCAAAGCACTATGGGTCATTAAACCTTCCTTAGAAATCTTCCAGTGATCCTTGTAACACATCTTTCATAGATTGTACGCGAGCAGCCTTGTGAACACAGAAGATCCGCATGCGGCTCGAGAGCCGCGGTTTGGCTACCGTTGTTATAGGCTAAATAAGATAAAATATTGAAGAATTTTGTTTATATTTTTTTAAAAATGTACATCTTTCGTCAAGCTCGTGTGTTCTTGTGGAAGAAACTCGGCTTTCAATACGAGTGGTCATGCGATCGATTCCCGCTGGGTGAATAATTATTGTTTTATTTTTCATTTGTCTTTTGTTTTTTAAAATTGTCTTTTTACACTCGATTTTAGGATGCCGGCAAACAGTTATTGCTTCGTGTTCGATTTTTTTTTCATGAATAATCTTTTTGGCTGGGATGGCCGATCCCGTAGTACAGACAAAGTATGAGAGCTATTTAGTTACACGTTACAGTCTTATATTAGCTGCTAGCAATCATTTTATTTAAAGAACGCTGGCTGGATTGGGCCCGTGTTTGAATTGCAGCCAGGGGCCTCATGCAGTCTTAATCCGCCCCTGACTACATGCACCGAAAGGAACGTCCTTAGACAGGCTTTGTTGCTCGTATAGAATGACTGCACATGCAAAATTTTGTTATGGAATAAAGCTACACCCATTTTCATTCGTGGAGTTGCTTTATGGATTCGTGCCCCTTATTCTCACATACATTCAATAGCAGAACAACCAGAGCTTTTGAAAGGTGACCGCTAGCACCTAGACATGGACAGTGTGTCAAGTTACCCTCATAACTCAGCTCGTTTCTCATCATCTCGCCAAAGGTGGAGTGCTTGAGCACGGAATCTAAGTACCAGAATTCGCCGGACAGGGGCTTAAAAGCTCCATTCCCGTGCCGGGTGAAAATAATATCCAAAAAAAAACGATAGCAATGACACAGAGAAAGTAGACAGAAATATCCCTCCTATTGATCGTGTTATGTGTTATGTGTTCATTTCATCCAACACTTTCAAGGTATTTTTGTCTTTGACGTTCCAAGCCATACTCTTATAAATACGGCATAAATGTTCTTTTTTGCAACTTGCACCAGATCTCTAGATACGGTCGAGCAGTTCTGTTTGGTTATCCATGAATGTTTTGTATGCTTTTCGGTCTTCGACGTCCCAACGCAGTGTACTGTTACTTTTGAGTCATGGTCCAGTGGATACCTAAATCGAGTTCTAGGCCCCCTAGAGGCTAACCCTCTTCAGTGCGCTTATATGTTTAAAAATCATACATTTTTTGAAGTCCTACAACACTGGTATACAAATTTTCATTTTTTGAAAACTGCAGACATGCATATAGGTGTTTCTTACACAACTTTCCTACCTGATTCCAAATATGTAATCCAAATTTTTTGTATTACGTCGGGATTATTTGAACTTTGACATTTAATAATTATATTTTAAATATGTTTTATTTATATATTATAATTTATGAAAAAGTCAATACACAAACAACAAAATATACGATAAATAATAAACTTCAATCATGCAGGAAAATATTGGCAGTTATGTAGTTATAAACCAAAGCGCAATATAAAAGGTAAATGCATAAAATAAAAACAGGGTATTAGTAGGCCTGACTGGACGTAACACAACAGCTGTTGTGTTACGTCCTGTCAGGCCTACTAATACCCTGTTTCTATTTTATGCATTTACCTTTTTAAAAGCCTGATTGCAGTCTCACCCACATTACTTTTTTTCGCAATATAAAAGCAGACTTATATTTATTATATATCTATCACTCTGAGAATGGTTTTTTAAGTGATTTTCGTTTATGAGCAGCACCAGGATTATGACGCATCAATTACCAGCAATAGTAGGCCATTATATTCACATTCCATCGACCTTTGTATCGACTCTCCATTGCACAAATTTCCTGATGGAACCTTTCACCCTGCTCTTCACTGTATGCACTAAGCTTTGCAGCAAAGTAGTCAACGTGGGAGTCTAAAAAGTGTAACTTGACACTCATGCGGCAACCCAAAGCCCAAAATTTGGCGACCATGTTCTTAACAAGACTTTTGTAACTGTCTGACTTGAAGTTACCTAAAAAATTGTTGACAACACCTTTTAAAGTAGTCCAGGCTTCCAGTTCAAAGGTGGCAAATTTAGATGTAAACACCTCAACTTTCATTACCTCTCGGATCTGAGGTCCAACAAAGATATCTGCAGCCAACTTTGCTTCACTTATGTGTGGAAATTTTTCTGACAAATATAGAAATCCAGAACCAAGATGGTCCATACTCCTGACAAAAGCTTTCTTTAACCCCAGTTGTATATTTAGTGGAAAGAGGACTCATTGTGCTTCTACCAAAGGCTGTAAATTGGCACTGTAACTTCCTGTGGTGAAACCTTCTCTTGGTGGCCAAACTTTCTTGGCGTAATGCTCAGAGTCTGCTCTGCTATCACAGAGGCACAAAAACATGGACATTTTAAATACCATCCTTGGAGCACTAATATGATAGCTATGACCTTTAAATCCCTACATATCAACCACTTGTGCTAGTCATAATTCAAAGATCTGGGCAACAGTTTCATGTTTTCATACGTCCCTTTCAGTGTTACCGAGTGTGCCACTGGAAGTGATGATACTGTGTTTCCATTAAAGGGAATAACTGCTTTCCTACTGCGCTTTGATGAATCTCCACTGATTGTGCATGCTCCTCTTGTTGAATCCAACAACATTCGTCATTCAAAAAAAGCTTCTGTCACGTGACTTGAAGGCTCACGCCAAATAATGTGCACACCAAATGGCGTACTTTTCATATATATATACATTTCTTATATATATAAACATAAACCTTGTAAAAAATGTTGAGGTATTCTCAAAAACCTGACGTGATACACACAAACGAATCACATCAAAGTTTATCATTTATAACAAGCTTACAGAAATTTATAATGTTTTACTTGCAGTTTTTTTTTATGTGGACCAGTGTAATAGCAGTAGATAATGATTTAAAATAATACTTTAAAAACAATATTTATTTTATAAAAGAAACACATTTTAACTTGATAAAACGTAGACTATTTATTACCTCAACAACTTGATTTTCTCTTACATTCGCGTTTATTAAACAATTAATGGTCAGACAATTGCCCATTTGCATTGCTATAAATGGCCCCGGTTCATATTGGTGTTGAAGCATAAAATATGTACGGAACCGAAGACATAAAAAAAGATGCGTAGAGATGCAAAAAAATACACCTTTTTAAATAGTCACTTATAAAGCTGATATTCATTATGTACAATGATATAATAATTTAAAACTGAAAGATATAATTTATTTAACGCGCTTCTTTGTTTCTTCGATCAGTGTCTTACCTTTCCTTCTGTTACATAAATTTGTTCAAGGCAGAACAATTTTTTAACTAATCATTTTATAGTTCCATCACCTAGTAATACAAACAGCCCGCAATGAATGAATTTTAAGGTAACTGTAGATAGCAATCGATATTGAAAGTTGTCAGACATTCGTGGAATGCTTCGACTCCCCAAAGTTTGATGCACTGATGCCACGCAAAAGTTAAAATGAAACAAGTTAATACAGCGTATTATTTAATGTGTTCAGTAAATAGTGCCTGCTATAATGTTTGGTAGAACAGCGTTTCTCAAACAATAAGTTTGTTCAACCTATAAAAAAAGTAATTCTATTTAAGTGGGACCTATATCAGATTTTAAATATATTACGTTTGTGAGCAAATATGATATTCCAGAAACTGTTCATTTTAAAAACTGTTAATTAAAGGGAAAATTTTCCATCGATGAAATACTAAGCTTACTTGTTTGAATAAGACTAAATCCATGAGAAGATAATAGAATCCAAGCAAAAATCAATCTATGTTATAAAATTGTATTACTTTCGAAAGGTATAATTAATATTATTGTTGCCAGTATTATGGCACAATTAATAACGCGCCGATAAAATTATTGTATTCTTTAGTTAATAATACATTTAATTTTAGAAAATAAAATAAATAGTTTCATTAATTTCAATGAATAAAACGTTAACAAAAGGTATACTTTTATTGAATTTTTTTATTAAATGTCTTCATATGCTACAAAATATCTGGAGTGTCGCATGTGGCATAAGTAGCCCAACATCATAAATAAATGACCAGTGTCTCACACGATGTGGTGTCACTTTTCAAACTGTTAGGCATTGCCTTTTTAAAGAATCCATTTATGTTTAACCCTAAAGGGTTGCGGCACATACACTGAAAAATTCATAATTTATTTTTAGAGGCAAAGAAACATATATTCAAAGACTGCATAGGATTTTTTAAACCGGATCACCGCCGCAGAAAAAAAGAGGCAAGCCTGAAAGGCCCATGCTGTCAACCCTCCAGGAGATGTCCCACTCGTCCCTTGTCCATTCTGTCCCCGAACCTTCCGTGCAAGGATTGGCCTAATCAGCCATCTGAGCACGCACAGACAACCCTCGGATGACTAGAGTGGTCCTCGTTGTATCGACGGACGAACGAAAACACACAACACACGATTTATTAGTTAATAAATTTTAACACTAATAAAGTGAAACATTAAGAACAGCACAACCATAAATGTTTCAATCATTCTTTATTCAATATAGTTTCTCAAATATGTACAAGTATGTATTAAGTAACCAAAAACAAACAAACTTCAATAACACAAATTAAGATCCTTCTAATGTGGTGCTTGGGTTTCAAATTTCGATTTCTCTCCCACCCCTCAAACCAACTTTGGTGATAGAAATGTGTTATTTACGAAGGCCTACATAATATATTTTACATAAGGCACTAGTGAAGAAGGACGACCTACTTTCATTGAACAAAGATAGTTTGACATATTTAGAACGCATTCACTCGAAACATTAAATGTGATGATATTAAAGGTTTAACCTTCCTCATTCCTAAGTGTTTATAAACCAAATATCGGCAAACAGTTCGTCAAAAGATACAGTTTATATCTAAGTCGCCAATTTAGCGTAAAAAAATGCTTCAATGTAAAAGCATTTAACACATCTTTAAATATCGCACTTACTGACATTTAGTAAAATAGTGTATTATCAATGATAGCATATTAAAATATGTTTGGATTTTAAATTTTGTCTTTAATAGAAAAATTAACTAATGCTAATAAGCATCTTTCATTTTACATCTGAAATGTATTCTTGCAAAGTATCATAGCGAATTATGTATTCTAAGTGTATAAATAATATACAAACATCAAAACACAACGCGCTGTATTTGGGCATTCACATTTTAGCGCTATAGAAGAAAACATCAACATGCATAATTTGCAATGTATGTCACGTTCATCCCGTCCTGTCCGTGACACTACTAATTTTAGAAAGCAGCGCACCAAATTACTGCACTAAAATAACTCTTTTCAAACGTTCCGCATAAAAGTGTTCAATAGGAAAATAAATGAATAAAATAAAAATAAATAAAATAAATGAAAGTTTTGTATTACATTATTTGTTATCTTGATGTGTATATTTTCAAAATAAATAGATTTTAGCTGAAATGTATTTATTTTGAAAACTTCCATCATTTTTGACGGGTAATACACGAGTTCATTTATATTTTAATTTGATATTTGACTGATACAATTTACGTATCATTACGTATACACAAGATGCCACTGCAAAAGGAAAAAAAAACTAAAGAAAAATAACAATAGAATATGTGATTTAAAAATCAATGTACTTTCTAAAAAATCTCAAAACTATTTAAGCAAAGCTAGCTGCACATATTCTCAGCAGTTTAGTTGTTTTTTGTTGTTGTAATCTTCAAAAATATAAACGACATCAATCAGTATAGGCAATCCTATCTGTTTACAGACGCTCCTTCTATACAGAAGATTATTGCGTCCTACGCTTATCTATACATGTACATATATATGTACATGGTATTGTATTTGCTTGCATGGAATCGTTCTGGGTTAGAAACCTCGTTACTGCTGATTGAAATGTGTGTACAGTTTCAAAAGCAGTTAGAGATTTAGTGGACGTGTCGAGATTGGAGATCTTATCCAACATTGTTTCATTACATTTTAAATACTGTATTTACTACGGAGACCAATAGCAGTAGCTATCTTACCGGCAATATGTGAACTCAAGCTTTCTACACAATCTAAAGATGCACAGGTAAAGTATGCAATGCTATTTTTCCACACATATACTCGGTATTCTATACAATGCGTAGACCTAGCTGTCCATGCATCTACTGTCATTCTTTGCTTGACGGTTTCGTGGCGATAGCGACGCACTGGATCTCAGCAAAGATAGTTGCCCCTATTGTGTCAAGATGTATTCTTTGATATAAGAATCTCAGAGTGCGGAGGACAAGCAGGAGTCACAACATGTCTACATGCAAGGGTGGTTGAAAAGTTAACTTGGTCAAGTACGAGGCAGTATTGCTAAACACAGCGTTTCTCTTAATACACCAGTTACTAAAATTGGTGGAAAATTGAGGTTTGGGGGAAGGAAATACAAGGAACCGCTTAAAAGCAACGCTGAGACTTTTGGCCGATGAAACTCTATGAAGTTATGGTGCTCAAGAGCAGAATTAAGTTGGTGTCAATGAAAGAATCATTACTCTGCATGCCACGGATACTGAATTTTTAACGTACTTCATTTTGACGGACTAAATGTTGAAATAAATTTCAAACAATTTTACAAAGATTACTCGTAAGTTTAATACCATGTTACCTCCTATTAGTGCGCCGTGCTAAAAGAAACAAAATGGTTCATATCGCCGTGACTACGTGAGTAAATTTAGGACATAAACCCAACACCAATAAGAAAATAGATATGGCATCCAAGACAATGACATATAGTTGTTTTTTTTTGTTATTTGTTTGTTTTTTAATTTGTGTTTGTTATTGTAAGTGCTGTGACATCAAAGGGTACGGATGTATGATTGGTATACACACGCGTGATCAAATTTTTTTGAACAGTCCAATGACGAAAAGGAATTAGCCAACAATGCGTTTAACAGCGTAAAGAAGAACTGGTCATCTTCGAAGATCATCCATGGTAAATCACATAGTCGGTGCAAAGCTATTAGGTCTAACGAAGACATCAAAATCAGGGTATGTGCTAGGGAAAAAAATGAAAAAAACTAAATCTTTCAGTAAACATAATGATTCGTTTAGTTCTTTAAAAAAATTCATTTCATTATGGAATTAAGAGAAAGCCTTACGAAACTCTGTTTTAGTTTAAAGCTGAATTGGGCCTTGCAAAATTTTCTTTATCCCATGAAATTGTGGTAGGACATACGAACGCCCTTGGGAAACTAATTAAAAGGTCAACAAAAATATATAAAAAACAAGCAGAGCCTACAACACAGAATAATAAATATAATACAACCAATAATAAAGGAAACTGAACTGGTTGTGACGTGATTGATAACTAATAGCCTTCAAATGTATCTGTTTGTTATGTATGCTTTTAAGAAAGCTGCGATTCTCATTCATGTCAAAAGCATCGGTTTATTTATCATGCTATCTGTGGGCATGCACCTAAATACTAAGGATGCATTATCTTCTGTATATAAGGAGTTTCTTTAATGTATAGAAATCATAGACAACATAAAGAGAAATAAATCATTATGTTTTTAACACTGTGTTCACTATCATCATCATCGCCTGTAGTCCCATCTGGGGCATAGGCAACGAACAAAGGCTCCCCAGTTAGTCCGGTCCTGCACCAATCTCTCTGTCCCCAGCTGTACCCACTCTTTTTGGTGTCTGCCTCCAGTTGCATTCTCCAGGTCATTTTGGGCCGACCTCTTTTCCTCTTGCCCTGGGGGTTCCAAGTAAGGGCTTGTCTCACAATGCTGGATGTAGACTTTCTGGGGGTGTTGCAAATCCATCTCCATCTGCGCTGGCGTATTAGTTCTTCCACTGGCTCTTGTTGTGTGCGTTGCCAACGGTCCACTTTAGTGATGACGGTGGGCCAGCAGATTGGGATAATGGTTCGGACACATGTGTTTATAAATGTTTGAAGCTTTTTTGAAACGGCTGCTTTTGTTCTCCATGTTTCAGCTTCATATAACAAGGCAGGCTTTACTGTGGTGTTGAATATCCTGACCTTTTGTGCAGCCAGTGTTTTAAGTTTGAGTTGCTGTCGAAACTAAAAAAACGATCACAAACAAAGTTTGAAATCGAGGTCAAAAAGAATGAAAGTGAACTCTGACAAAAATTTACCCCCTGCAGCTTCGCAAGCCATTGTGGATTAAAAAGGACCGGGCATCTCACGCAATATGTCCGTATGTGTAATTAGAGTGAAAACATATTGACTTTTTCTGACAAGTAATTGCGCAAAGATTTCAAACAACGGTATGCGAGATAATGTACATTGTATGTCAAAAGAACTATAATTACTTGAAGACATCAATGATCAAAGAATAGTTATCCGATCTACATCTAACTCTCGCATTTCTTTAAAGCAGCAACGTCAAAGTCCACTTAGATAAAATTTCTCGACAGAAAGCATTAAAAATAAATATGAACTAATAAATTGTTACAGAAAAAGTATTATACACTCTTTTTTAATTGTTCTGCGTGATGAGGAAATTTTTGAAGCTGCGCAGAATTCATCGAAATATTTTGAAAAATGCAAAACAATAAACGAACAAAAGCAGAGTCCCCGATATCGTCTAATGCTCATATATTTTTTTTTCAAAATTGTATAATCATTTTCATTTTAGATAATTGTTGTGGGTAACGAATACATATGATTATTCTTTTTAATAAAAATATAATAAAATAAGTAATTTAAATGCATTATTCTTTTTTAAAGTCTAGCTCGACATTTAAACTCATTATTATGTCAGGGGATCAACAGTCCACACCGCGGGCCAAACACGGCCCGTGCTGAAGTTTTACCTGGCCCACGGCCTTATCGTAAATAATGAATCCACTGTCGTATTATTTTGTGTCTACATTACATTTATGAAACAAATTCAACATTTGTGTTGGGGCTATTTTTGAGTACGTCAATTTATTTTTTACACATAACATAAGTTTTAGAGTCTTAAAAACCAAACAAAGGGTAATAGATTTTTAGATTAATTTTTTCTGCCGTCAATCATATTAAATTTCACAAGGAAAAAAATATCTGTAATAATTACAGATGGTGCCCTAGCCAGGACTGGTGAGCATACAGGATAGCATGTTATTTTTTTAGATAAGAGTGTCACGGTGCGTATTATATTGAACGACCTTTCCTGTCGCGCAATAAGGTGCGTATTTTATTGACAACACTTTTTATTAACATATTCCTGATCGGTGCGCATTATATTAAACATGTTTTACAATACATAACTACAATTTTGTATTTTTTGATGGTCTTGCTCTGCATATTATAATGAACATTCCGTTAGTTAATTCTCGTACGTAAAAGATTTATAGTAAAAAACTGGCTTTTTAACGGTTTTTTTAATTAGCCTTTTTAATTGCGACAAGACATCTATACCTTCTTATAACCAGTGTTCAACAGCAAAATTATGTGGTAAACCAATTATTTTCATATATCACGGCCTTTTGGGAACACATAGCGACTTTTTCAAAGACATATGTCTCAAATGCAGCCTAATATCACACATTTCCCATCACCACAGGAAATCATGAAACGTTTTTTCCAGAAATAAAGTTCAATGAGCTAAGGTAGACGCACTGTTCGAGACTGTTCTTGTTTGTTGTATAAAAATCATTTTTGACGTGAGTAGCATGATTATTGACTAATCTACATTTGATACAATCCTTTTTTCCTTTATATTTTTCTTGTCTTAGTATATTTTGCAATTATAAAAAAGTATATAAAATATAATGTAATTAAAATAAATTAATTCATTAAAAAATTGAATGCAAAAGATTATGTTGGTAATTACTTAGATTTTCCTCAACGCAAGAATACATTTTGTAAGTAATAGTATGGTTATCTTCGAAGCACTGGTGCATTTCTTACTTTTCATTTTAACTATAAAAGTTTTACTTTTAACTGCCTGCCTAAGACTGAATGAAATGTAAAATTTACGACTCTGTAGAATTATATCATCGAGTAAATAAGCGAACGTCAGCTCTGACGAAACATCCCGACCGACGGGGTGGCACACTTGGGTTGGTCACTTTGATGATCCCCCTATCAAGCGAAAGTCATTGAATAAAAGACTCGATTTCAAGGCCGAGGTAGCGCCGACATTGTAGCACGTCAAAGTAGAAAATTCTACGACTCCTTTGTGAGGTAAATTATGCATGGAAGGCACTTTCTACCGCGTTCCTGAGTTCCCACGCGGCCCGTTCAAATTCGACGGCTCGTTTGAATCAAACTGATAGTTCTTTTTTTTCGATGGGTGATGGTGCCAAATTTCTAGGAGAGTTTCCCTGAAAGACCTATTAAGACACTTATGATATGAGCTACTAAAACCATTCCACACGTGGGATATTTAATAAATAAGCAATGTCAATTTTACACGCCTATGAATTCACTATTTTTGCAACCTGGACATACAGCAATTATGTTTAAAGAGAAATGATATTCACTTGTGGTTATAAATGGCGCACAACATTGAAATTAGCAAGAAAAAATGAACAAGACACGATACAAGATGGTTTATTGTTTAATATGCTGTTCTGAAAAATTTAAATCAAGAAATTTTGAAATAATATCTATCTCTTGAAGTCACATCAGAGACTTCAAGTTGATCATTTAAAAAAATGTATATAATTTCAAATTTTCAAATTAAAGGAAATTGTTCATACACAAGAAAAACTATAGGTTTTTAAATAAAAACCCAGGCATAATTTGATGTGCTGCGAGATTTGGAGATGCTATGATTAAAACATAGCATATAAGTTCATCCCTAAATTTGGCACATGTTGTCCCAGTAGGGGAATTTTCGAAATCCAAGTGTGTCACTTTCACATCACATAGAGACTTTAAAATATAAAAAATATAATTATATTGGAATTTCGCAAAATCTCCGTTTAACTTTGAAAACTAATGTAAAGAACATCTTTTTATTTTAAAAAAAAACAGTATTCGAACACCTTACAAAGTTCATAATTTGAATCATCATAAATTTATTTAATTTTTACGATTTTCTTAATTATAGGAATACACTTTTTTATCATTGATCAAATATAGAAATAAATGACCTTTTGCCAGTCAACCTTATGTCAGACTTAACATCTACAAGAACTGTGATAACGTATATGGCGTAATGGTTACTATATATTCTCTATAAGTATAAGGCATTATTTTCAACATACGAATATCAAAATATTTATCAATCACTGCACGGTATTTATATAGCATTTAAAGTAAATTGTTAACTTTCTCAATGTTATGTTGTCATATTCAATTTGATCTCCTTTGTATGAACAATCATTGTATCTATGTTACACAACTTATAATACAAATGTTGAGTAAATTCAATGTAGTTTTTTAAATTACCATTACCTTCTTGTGGATTACACTATTCACTTTACTAAAAACAAAAAGTTACAATAGCACAAAATAAAAATAAAATATTAATATTATATAATGTTAAGATGTACAAATAAAATTAATCTTCTTAATATATGACCGCCAATGATAAACTAATTAGATGTAAATACAAACAGCAAAATCGTAGGCATAAATTGACCTGCTAACTGTCACTAAGAATCACAGGCGTTATTAGGGTTGGTGTCACCCCCTCATGACCTACAGCATAGGGCATAGGGCTTTTTTCTGGTCTGCTAGTGCCAGTAAACGGGAGCACCCATAAATTTACATGTTTGAGCCACCCCATTTGATGGTGTCACCCGTTAGGTCCGCACCAGCCTGGTGACGCTCCTGCTAGGAATACTAAATAAATAACAAAAGCTAATATGTGATGTCCAGGTGGATTAGTTAATGTTACATTTGCACACATTTACTGGTCCCAAACACGTCAGGTCTCCTCTCTCGTCTTGGACGGGATGTGCTATGTGTTGGCCTCGCTCGTCTCACTTTGATTTTCGGGTGCGCAACAGATCTTATTCTCGTCTGCCGGTCGATGTCCTGTTTCCAGCTACTGTTTACAAACAAAATGTGCAATCTAACAGATTACTACAATGGCAATGGTACATTTAACTGTATTACTCCGGCACTTACTTACTGGTGAAAGTTGAAGTAATAATACAAACATTTAAAATCTAAAAATAAAAAGAGCAATTAAGACATATGTTTTATATATCTACAATAAAGCGTTATCAAAACGTAAACACTAACTCTAATACCAAACGATATTACATCCGCAAACTGCAAAGCAACCTGATAATTACAATATCAACAAATTTCACAATGCTTTCCAGCCAGATGCCCTGAATATTATTGTATTGAGTGTCTTCAGTCTTCCTTATTTATAATGCTCCAATAGGATGCTAACAACCAATCCTAGATGCCGTGACCTTGCATTTTTATTTGATCATGCTTTAAAGCCAAGGGCGCCATTATTGTTCGCTAATGCTGGACAATGAACACATGAGGAAAGAGTCAGCGTGTCTAAACGTATGAGACACGGCGGATCTCAACACATGTCAAAGCATGAGCAGGTTTTCTGTTTCTTATTAACATCTCCAGGTCGCCCTATTTTTCTAAAGGGTATACAACATATTTCATATTTATTTGTCAGAAAAATCCACTTCAAAGTTTAGTGGTAATTTAAGAGTATAAATAAGAAACAACTAAATATAAAAATTAATGAGATGACTGCAAATGCAGCTCGTAATTTAATGAAAATCATTTTTGATATTAAAAAATAATCAATATAATTAAATTCTAAGAATCTCCATAAAACTATCAGTAACAAAATTGAAATTATTACAAGTTCAGAATGAAACAATATAAAATGTTTTATATGCATACAGTTATCTAATATGTAAATAATCAACAAATTAAATCTAATAACATTTCAAATGATTCAATACATGATCAATTGTGTCTCATTTATGTCTCAACTGTGTGAAACATAACCATGAGAGATACACTAATTTCTTTTCTTCTTTTAATTTTGAATGATAACTGCGACAACACAAGAGCTCAAATCGACAGCTAATTCTTCACTACGGATACAATACTGCTGGATATTCCTGCCTCTAAATTCAAATGGAACTAATGAGCTATCATATCCACTCCTTAACCTCAATCCGCTTTTGCTCACGAGACCTTTGATGAATGAATGTCGGCTTATATTAATTAGATCAGCATCATTGGTTTGCCGGCAGCCAGTTCTATGGTACTTCACCACTTTAAACCACAGTTGCTCCTTGTCTGTTAAATCCAAGCCTTCATATTTTCCAGTCCTAAGAAGATGGTACGGTACTCGATACACAATGACAGCATTACGTCTGTGTCTCCTTCTGTTTGCCCAATCTTTTGCAGCTTCGAAATCATCCGATAGATAAAAACCGTTTCCGTCAGAAAAGTCCTGACGCCTATGTCCACATTTTAAATTTATTCCTTTTCTTAAGAGATCATCTAAAGAACTTGCGTCTTTAGCTCCGTGGTACAACAATTTTTGACGGTACCGATTCTATTTATTATTCCAGAATCGAGGTATTCAAGAGATCGTAGATGAATCATTTGAAAGTCGAGTTTTATAACATGTTCATTGTTTTCCGCTAGTAGGTCTAACTCAGCATGAAACCAATTATTTATTGGTTTATTTGAATACCTCTCAAGAAATGGCATCATCGTTAAAAGTGGGTGCTCTATGAAGGTTTCTTCAAGGTATTGTTGAGCCCATGCAGTAGATTGGAGAATGTTTTGTGTCCTGATAACAACTAATGTAATATGCGATTTCTTCGCACATTTCTTCCGAGAAACCTAGCAGTGACAATTCTACAGTTAGATTACTATCAGAAGGATTGCAGCTTTCTGTGTCATTTATATTCTCCTCATCATTAATCAAATCGTTAACAATATAAAATGTAGACTTCTGAAGCACTCTGTCGTCTGTAATTGCAATCATCTTATCAGTGAATCTTGGTACCAAACCTAAAGTACTGCACAATAGTTGACTTTCTGTTACAGTCAACATTGTGTCCTTAAAATCACATGGAACGACCACTTCAACAAGAGAAAGTTGTTCAACTTTAAGAGCAAGTTTTTTTATTTCTGACATGGTTATTAACATATACTTCGCGTCGCTCCTAAATATAATGCAGTCCATATTGGCCTTTAATTTGTGTAAACTTATGTACAGCTCATTTAACAATTCCTTAACGTGTATCAGATGCTGAAAAATTGAAAATGATGTAAATTATTTGAAGTTAATATTTTAAGCGTATGGGAGGGTAGTGGTATGTTGGTTACTGTATTTTATAATAATAAAACCTCATTAACTTTACTAATAAGAACGCAAATATGTTTTTAAAGCAGAAAGCAACAGAATTTGAAAAAAGTAAGAAATTTACTTTTTAAAAAAATAAAATTAACATTATATTTTAAAATTCTGTGTCAGCTAAATAGATGGCAACTATACTTTCATTATTCTTCAAGTCTACAATTTAAAAAAACAAAATCGCATTAAGGGGCCTATTCTGAGACCCTGGGCCTTGGGTTGATAGACCTGAATTATTTTAGCAATTGTATAAACTAGACTAACATTGTGGATATCCGCTTGATTGCGATGATTTAAAAAAAAATAGAACGGCATATGAACCCAAAAAATGTAATTATTATTGGTACAAAAAAGAGACGCAGAGAAATAATTTTCAGTTTACTATTATACTTACATTGCCAGCCTCTTCTCCCAAACGTGTTAAAACACTTTTGATAAATTCTGTGATTAAGAGCGCGGCTGTAGATGTCTTTGCGTTAATGCCGTCTCTGCTGTTCGTGCTGACATCTATCTCACCAGTACCGTCTGTTGACGACACGTACACAAATGGAGTAACGTCTTTATTGAGTTGTATCCAATGTCCAATTTCTTTCCCTCTATCCAGACAAATGGGTGGAATGACGCCTAACTTGAAACATGTCAGTCTGTTCACAATCTTCCAGGTTCGTTCTACTTCAGTCAGAAAGCGTCTTTGTAGCTCTTGTACTGAGATGTGATCTGTTGTGATAGCGTCTTCAAGTTGTTCATGCTAAATTTTAAAAAAAAACATCTTTAATTTAGAATCATTTAAAACCAAGCATTTGTCTGTTTCAAATAAATGTTATAATTAATTTTTTTTTAAATTTAAATTTATTCTAATCAGATGTAAATTTGAGTTAAATTCTAAAATATAATAAGGACGTAAAACAAATTAAAAGTCTCACTTTGATGTTTTCCTCTTGTTTTTCTTCTTGACTAAGTTCATGTGTAGTAGTTTGATCTCTAATTTCTGTTGTTAATATTCCTTGACTTTCTTTTACAGTATCATTGAACTCATTTTTTAGTGTTAAAATCCCATCGTTAATTTGTGATACATCAGCATTGTGTTCATTTTCTGAAGTTAATAAAACTGTACTACAAGTACCTTCTTGTGTAGTAGCTCGGTCTTCTTTCTCTTATACTAATATTTCTTGACTCTTTTTATGTACTATAGCATTGCTTTCCTTTCTTGAGGTTAATATTTCTTCATTTCTTTTTGTTACAGTAACATTGTCTTCATCTTCTGATATTGTAAATGTACCTTGTTGTGCAGTATCTCTGTCTTCATTTGCTCCTCTTAATATTTCGTGATTATTGTCTAGTATCATGCAATTGATTTGATTGTTTGGTTTCAATAGTTCGTCATATTTTACTGATAAAGTTGCCAAATTCTCCTTCTCTGATGTTTTAATGGTTCCACTACTAGTGCCTTCGTGTGCAGTCGTATTGTCTTCATTTTCTGATGCTATTGTGTCATGAATATTTTCTGGCACGTTATGTGTGTCATCTTGTGATAAATCTATATTTTTACTACTCTCTTTATTGTTTGTATGTTCTCTAGAACATGTCTCTTTACTACCTTCTAGCGCTGTAGCAATGTATTCAGTTGCTAACGTCTGCACCTTTTTGTTTTCTTGTAAAGTAGAAATGTCTTCCTGTTGAGATTTTATATATTCCTGGCAGATTACTGAATTGTTTTCTAGAGATGTATAATATTCTTCTTGCTCTTTTGTTGATTCTTTTTGTGAGCTAGCTGTTAGTATGCATATCTCCTCTGAGGATAATGATGTAAATTATATAATTGGTTTTGGTTAAAGATGCATTTTTTGGTAACATATAATTTTATCAGCTTATATATTTTGTCTTTAAAAATGTTTTTTTTAAAGAGTTTTAAACTTACGAACACATGTGTTAATTTAGTAAAAATGAGAAGTTAATATCAACATAATGTTGCTTAATCATTTTTTGGGGGGGGGGATAATAATGTGCGTAGTCAATAACACTGAATTTTAATCGTATTAATGACAGCAGCATAACGGACAAATAAAAAGGCGGTAATTTATTTATTACTTCTGATTAGTAAATGCATTTAAAACTCTAATTTACTTATTTATCCTCGTCATTTGCATGTATCAACTTTTATTGAATTATATGTATACTAAGATGTTTCGTCAACAAGGATCACAAAGACATATCGATAAATATATATTTAATTAATTAGATATTTAAATTGTATTTTTTAATCTACAAGAATAATACCTTCTGATTATTGTTTCTTTATTTTTTTTAACTTTAAATAATAATTCTGCGTAATATTTTTTTAAACATTACATTTATGCCGGAAAGAGTATCCTACTAATGACATCATTATAAATCTATGGAAATATTTTGTATTATATAGACCGATGATGGGCAAACTGCGGCTCGCGAGCCGCATACGGTTTTTCTGTGTTCATATTAAGGCTAACGAACAATTTATGAAATTAAACATTTTCGTTTGCAACTTTAAATATATTATTAACAAAAAAAAGTTCGTTTTCCTTTAACTTGTGTCTAAAATTTAATTAGAGCTTAATCTGAATTATTTTTGTTTAAAACGAGACTTCCGAGTTAAAGTCTGGAATGTGTTAGCAGCAGATACAACTTTGTGCAAAACGATTACATTCAAGCATTCACTTTGAATATTGTTTGTTGCTAAGCGACCTTATTCTTCTGACAGAACATAACACAACAGCTACTAGATAGATACCCACCAGATGAAAAGGAGCTGGATAGTTCAATTGCTTCCATGCCGAATCATAAATAGTTATGTTGACAATAATTATTAGTCCATATGCAGTGTGTTTCTATTTCAAAAGTTAACTTGTTTAATTATTAGCTAATTGTGTAACTGTAACGCATATATTTTTTTCAACATTCGGTAAGTGCTACCAGAAGCATTAACTGGGTTTTCCGCGCCCTTGTCTAATTCATTTTGGGTGCCCTTTCGAAATAGAGAAAATACTAAATTATTGCTTTAGTAAAAAAAAATGATTATTGAAGGATTATCCCACGGCGCCCTTGGGCCAATACGTTCTTATGCCTCTGAGTGCTATAACAACTTACAAGTTTAAATCATTAAAATCTGATAAAACCTATAAATTTAAAATAGATTTCACAAAATAAATTGTGTTACCGCAAGTGGGATTATTATCCATACTGCTGCAATGCGGCTCACAACATTTTTTAAATTAATTTTTAATAATACTCTCAGTCGCTACAGGTCTTGACAAATTCGTTTTAGAAAATGATTTATGTTTATATTTTATTTAGTTGAGATTACCTTTTGGAATTTTTAGAGGGATTCCATCGTCATCAGAATTCCGTTCTGAAACAATAAAATTTAACAAGGAATAAGAGCCTTTCACAGGATAGTTTATCTACCTTAATTGCATTTTTCATATTTAAATTGATAAAATATTAGCTGCCCCGTGGCGTGTAAATATAAATTAATAAATTCAAATAAATCAATAAGAAATAAATTTCAAAAACATTTATACCATAAATCTTTGCGGAATTGTAATAAACAATATTTCATATATATTGGATAGATAAAATGTTATCATAAAAAAGCATACTAAATACGCGATTTTACGGGCACCGGCCCAAAATTAAGTGATTTTTAAAACAAAATGTATTGCTTTTGTACTCAACAACTCATCAAATAATCATGTTGGTTAAAACAATCATTCTAAACTGTATATCACGTTCTTTAAAAGGCATCCGCCGTCCCATATGGTGCAATGTATCACGATGGAGCTGTGTGTTACTATATGTCAAGATCGTGTTAAATCAAATGGGTAAAATTTATCTTTAAAGGTTACAAAAATGTAATAGTAATAATAATAAAAATATATTTTTTAAAGTTAATTAAAAAAATAAAGTAACATTTAAAAAAAATATAATATCGATTTCCGGCATGCGTTAAAAAGAAATGTAAATTATAAGTCCAATTTCACATGGTATTTCTAAGATGCTCCGTCAAGTATTTATGTACCACGTTTAGTCAAGATTAATCTAGTAACCAAGTAACTGTTTATAGTTCAGGGGAAAAAATACATTAATGGCCTCGGGCTCCTTTAGATTCATTTAATACTCTTTGCAACAAACACTAATCCAGAGTGTAATCAACAACTTCACGAAATTTGCAAACGATCTGATGAATTGAATAATATCTATATTACTAATTTTAAAAGGAAACAACATTAAGGGCCCCGTGCTAAATGAGTTCAAGATGTCAATTTCGAAACAACCTGGTTCATATTGGAAATATTAGCAACATTTGTCAAGATCGTGTTAAATAAGAATAATAAATACAATCTTAAATGTTTAAGAAAAAAAGATTTGAGGCACCCACCCCCCAAAGAAGTGGACATTAGGAGTTGTATTCCCTGAAGTATTTTAACATGAGCTATCACGTATTTATATAACAACTTTGGTCGTGATCCATTCATTAACCTAGTAGTCAACGCTTAAAATAGTTGCATACAACTTGTTTTAGCAAATAAGACATAAGGGCACCCGAGAAAAACGTTACAAGATATACATTTCAAGACCCCTATTTATTTAAATAAAAATGGGTGTATTGATTAATATTTATACATATCATAGACAATTAATTTGGAATTAAAATATCAGATTAAAAATGTACGAAGAACACAATGATTTTGTGGCCCCAGCCATTAAGGAATGGACATTAGGAGTTTAATTCCTCAAGGTATTTAATATGAGCCTTCACGTTTTTAAGTATCAAGTTTGGTCAAAATCCATACATTTATCCAGTAGCTAAGGCATAACATATTTTTAAAGAGATTTTATTAACAAAAATAAATGGCATTATTGCCTCTTGGGCCCAATCGATGAAAGATGTAAATTTTGAAACATCTGGGTTTTTTTTCTTCAATCGGGATCATAATAGATATATTTGTCAGTATTTATTAAAATCGTGTACATTTAAATGAGGGAATAAAAAAACAACTTAAACGTTTACGAAAAAAATAACATCTTAGGCACCCGACTGGAATAAACACTAGGTTTTATTGGCCTGTAGTATATCAATATAAGCTTTTAATAGTTTATATACCAAGTTTAGTCCAGATCAAATAGTTTACCCAGAGAGCTAAGGCTGAAACTAATTTTTACATAAACACTATAAGATACAAAGACATTAAGGTGCATGATTTAAATTTCTAACCACCTGTTCATTTTAATAAATTTCATAATGAATATATGTATCTATATTACTCAAAACCTCGTTGAAATGAATAGGAAAATAACTCTTAAAAAATTACGCAAAAAATACATTTGCGGCCCCCAGCTCCGAAGATTAAATATTGAAATTTTATTTGCCTACCTGTATGAGCTATAAAGTTGATTTTTTACTAATTTTGGTCAAGATCCATTCATTAACACAGCAGCTAATCCTTAAGCTAATTTGTATATAGCTCACATTAGCTTAAAAGAACATTATTGGCATTGAGTGCAAAACTATAAATTAAAATTAGCTAATTACCATCCCGTGAGTAAAAAAAAATCTCCCAAATTTTCATGGGGATCGTATGAATGATGTAATAGGCTACAAAGGACATGCACACGCCTCATCTTATATATACAGACGCTCCTTCTATGCAGAAGATAGTTGCGTCCACAGACCATGACAGATGATCTGTTGGCAAGTGATGCAGCATTCACAGGCCACGGCTTTGTGGGTTCCACGCATTACCCAGCCGCCTAACTAAATAGTGTGTTAGGTAACCATTCGGAGCGGGGTGACTCAGGGACGCCCTAGGTCCCGGGAACAAACCCTTGCCTTCACACGGATTCGAACCCGTGACCATCGGTAAGACAGTCCAGTGCGCTGCCACTCGACCACCGCGTCCCCACACACATACTTTCATTGATATATAGATTGCTTAAAAGGACTGTGTACAGCTTGTTTTGATGCTAAGTATATAAAAAGTTAGACTTTTGATTTCTTCATTTGATTATTCACAATTTTAATATTTAAACAATGTATTTCAAATATTTTTTTTAAAATTTTAATACACTAAATATTTTATTAGAAATGCAAAATGTATTGTCATCAAAATGTTAAAGAGATTCTTTAAAAAATACATATTTGATAGCCAACTAAAAGTCAAATACCTGCTTCAGATGAATTCATATGTTTTCTTTTAAGGGCTGATCTCTCAATTGCTTTATTAAAAAAAAGAAAAGATGATGTTAATCGTTTGTAATTTTTGTGAAAATGTTAATTTTATTTATTTTTGTTTTTACTCATTGACACACTTTATAGTAAACTACTTGTAACTGTTTGCATACTTATTTCCATATCCGTTTTTTTTCTTTTAGCTGAGATATATCTATTTTAAAAAAGAAGTATATATTTATTTGCTTCAGATAACGATAATATAATCACTAACTCATTGAACTTTTTAAAAAAAATTAATAAATAAAACTTTATAATTTATATCTGGTATTTATTATTTTTTTCATTATATATATATATATATATATATATTTTAAATGACAAAAATGAGTCCAGCAATCATTAGTAATATCTGAATTTAGTGGGGGGGGGGAAACCATAAATATCAGGTTTTAATTTGCATTTTAATATAACCGTAGGTGAAAGCTAATCTAGGTTAGTGTAATATTTTATTAAAAAATGATGTAAATGTATTTGCTTTCCATTAAATGTCTTACAATTGAAGAATTTTAAAAAAAACAAAAAAACTTAACTCACCTTCATCATTAATTAAAACGCTTGTTTTTGAAATTGTTATCTGTAATAGATATATTAAATGCAATTCTCTCCAGTTAACTAAAGATATAAATTATAGAAAACTACAGTTAAAAATATCAGACGATATTTTTATTAATAGTCACCATTAAATAAATATAAATTTATATTCTGCAAATAAAATTTTAAAGGTGTTCATAAATAAATAAGACATGATAATTGTATTTAATAATTTTCAACTCAAACAAAAGAAGATTTCTAACAGTGTATTTGATATTTTTATTACAAGTTTTTTTAAAAATTATTTTTTTTTATAAATATAAGGTTATAAAAATTTAATTGATTGAAATTGAAAAAAAAATTAATTAATCATTTAAGAAAAAATATTTAAAAGAAAATTATACAACATTTCTGAATAATTTTCATTTTAATATTTTTCCTTAAATGATTAATTTCAATTTTAATTTTTTTTTATATATTTGTTATTAAAAATTGAAAATATCGCGTATCTGTTAAAAATTTAAAATCATTAGCTTTGAGGTACTTAGTTTGCCCACTACAGCCACTATATGCATTGCTCCGTTATTTGGTCAGAGAGATTTTTGAAATTGCGATGTTAATTTAAAGTTATTTTATTATTAAGATAATAAAATGCTACCAATGACATAACATAAATTATCGTGTAAACTACTATTCTAATTTAGAATATTATAACAACAAACTAAGCTTGCGTTCCAAAAGAATGGAAATGCATTTGGGTCATTTGAACAAAACAAAATAAGAAGTAATGAACAATACCAGTTAATCGGATACTTATTAAATTAGTTTTAAAAATGACAAGAAAAAATGGTTCGCAGGTTTAGTTTTTAATAACATTAAAAAAATTAATATATTTTTCGTATTATTTTCATTCGTTTATGAATAATAAGTGGATAGATAAAATATATGTGGAAATACAAAACTATCAACTTTATTCATTTAAATACAGAATATGAAAAGGTATGCGACCAAAATAATCCCTATATATATATAATTTTGTTCCTAAGAAGAATGTTCAAGTCTTATTGTAGATATATAATTTGTAATTATTTTTAATTGCTATAAGAAAGTAGTTAGCATTGAGCACTAGGTAAGTACTGTTTTCTGAATAAACAAAGCACATGTTTAGTCACCCATTTTTTCACGTCCAAAACAGAATGTATTTCATATGCTTAGGCAATCTGCAAATGCAAGTAAAACATGTATTAATTAAATGTAGCAAAACATTTCATAGCATTTTTTTTCATGTTTTCTTAGATTATTTGATGGTAAAATCTTTAGAAAAAAATATTATATGTCTATTAAAGAGACGGATTTCTTATAGGTAACTTGCTGACAACTTAACTTTGAGGTATATTTAGAGAATATTAATATCCACCATAAGCAGGACATGAGGGGTATAGTAAATGTGCATCTTCAGATCTATGGGTTTACTTAACGGGTTTCATTTTCTTGTCTCTGCTTTTAAAGACAATATCCCTATTCTTGAACGTCAGTCTAGCAATGACAACATGAACCTGGCGTACCGAAGTTTTATTAAACCTTCATATATGTGAGCATTACATTTTTTTTCTTGGCCTGAATGATTATTTAAAGTCTTTGTCTTGATCTGACATACTGTCGACTGTGGAGTTGAAATCTTAGATGTCAGTGTTATAATCATGCAGATTTTGTGTGTGTGTAATTCCAGCACTAGCGGCGTGTTTATTCCAGAAACATTAACGCACCATTGTGTGCTTCCTTGTCATTGTTTCCGAAAAACTTAATTTGCAAAAATCGAGTGTTTTTTCAGTCGGCATAGGTATAAGACTACCAATCACTTGACCGTGGACTTTAAATGAAGGCATGGAATTGCCTGCAGCAATTTGGTTAGCACTAATTACGTCATTTGAAAGGCGCTGTTGCATTTTCGAATGTTGTTTAAGAAATGCTCATTTTGGAAATTTTCACCATTTAAAAGGCCCTCAAAAGGTAAGGATGCTTATGTAAATGAGTGTGAGAGACTCTACAACCGTTGCATCACTGAGAAAGGAGACTCGCATTTCCAACTATGAGTTTATTAATATTCAGTCAACATCTTTTGATCCAATGTGTACTGTTTTGTCATGAAGTATGTTTGGTTGGTACGCAAATCCCCACTTGGCTTATTTGAGCAACCCGTTTGTTTTTAAATGAACTACTTTTTATTATTCCGATCGTACTAAGAAACAAAAGTCCGATTAACTTGTAAATTTGCTTACGAATATTTAGCAACAGCACGTCTATTAACTTCAGGAATTATTCTGAAATAGTGATTTAAAGCTGAAATATAAACTTACCTATAGGGCTTTGAAAACGGGTTTCTTCGAAGAGTGTCTTACATTCTTGACAGTAATGTGTTAGGTGTTAGTAAGCAATAAAATCCAAATAAAGATCTTATATCTATTTGATGATGTAACGCATTCAGATAACAATTAAGCTAATAAACATTTAGGTAAATATTGATCGCAATAGATAATAAATACGTCAAGACAACAAATGCATTCGTAGAAGCCTACGTTACCCTGAAGTTTAATGGGCTGGTGCAAGGCAAAATGTAAAGCGAAACAAGGTCAGTCAGGGTATTATGCTATATGTCAGTTAAATAGTTCATACACTGATGTTTGGTAGAACAGCGTTTCCCAAATCTTGAGTTTGTTCAATCTTCGAAAAACTTTTACATTCAGTAAGACACATTTAATATTGAAAGGAAAATACTTTTTTGGAAATGTATAAATGTATGATATGTTCATTTTAGAGACAGGTTAAAATATGTAAAGGGAAACTATTCATCATTGAATTAGCAAAACTATTTGTTTACATGCAATTGATCTCAGACGAAGAAACAATAATCATACCAAGCATCAATCAAAGTTAAAAGATATTTCTTTCGAAAATGTGTTTTCATTTCGTGAAAGTTCGTCAGTATTATGGAAAAATTAAATATATGTTTTCTTTGGTGTAAAAAAACAAAATATATCTTAAAATAAAGTCAAAGGGCAATATTTTAAATGTATACGTATTAACTTTTAGGAGGCCCGAAATGCGTAGCAACGATCTCAGTAAAATTAATTCAAAGAAACCAATGAGTGGTACGTTTTAAAAACAATTATATAACATGCTTTCAGTGGGAAATTCATGTTTTACTTGCAGGTTTTTTTTTCATGTAAACTGGTGTAATTTTAAACGACTATGAGGTATCAGTTTTCAAACAGTTAGGTATTGCCTCAAAATGAAAACATATGTGTTTAAACCTAAAGTAGCTAATGGCCTACACACTTCATTATTTTTAAGACGGAACCAATAAAACGTTTAAATATGCTATAGGCATTGTTAAGTTTAAAATTGAAACACCATTTAAGTGCAATATTGACAATGACACGTATAAAGGTTGGGCCAGACTATCAAATGCTCGCTGGAGCATTTGATCAAACGCACTATTTTATTGGCGAATGCAGATGTAATAGTAGTAAACATTAATCACGTGACTTGACTTTACAGCTGATCATAATTTTAATGGCTGCCACTTTCTTTGATTCTAGTCTAATTATTATATATCAGCTCTACAAAATCGTAATGAAAACAAGGATAATACGCTAATATTCACAATGAAAACAAATCCTCAGCATACCAAATGGTCTTTAAAATCTAATAATATCTACGCGACGTCTTCACTTTAAAGGACAAAATTTGAATCGAACAATTACTCTGATCATACTTCGTGACATATAATAATAGTATAGTAATAGTGCTACTTGAACTTGTACTTCTAACTTACTACTACAACTACTACTACTACTACTAGAAATAGTCTGCTGTTACTGATCACTGATAAGTTATCAAGTTCAAGAAACTTCAAAATCATAATGGTAAGTTCAGTTATTATTATTTTTTTTTATATTATAGCTTAGTTTTTATGGAAAGCACATAAATATTATATTATGATATTATATTATATTATTAATAAAAAAAATATAAATATACTCGTTATTAATATCTAAATTTAATATTATCAATATGTACCATAGACCTGGAATGTATGAATCACTTTGAATTAATTAATATTAACTTAATAACAATAACAAAACATAATTGTCATATTATTAATAGTATTATCGAATGAATTTGCTTCATTATATATTATATTATAATACTAATTATAACTTTTATTATAATATTAATATTAAAAATAGGGCTGCGGAAAATAACAATAAATTAATCGATTAATCATTAAAAATAAAATTTAATTAAAATTTAAGAAAATATTTTGAATATTTTTTTTTCCAATTTATTTTTAATTTATATTTTTTGTAACTAGCATACTTTTCCCTTGTATTATTTTTATTTATTTAGACGCGCATACGTAAACAAAAAGGTTTTTCTACCTTATTTCTTGCATAGCAATGAAAGAGTAAAACATAATTTAAATTACCAAAACAAAGTAAATTGTCCCAATTTTAGCAACATGACCTTTTTTTAATATATTGAGTTTTAAATATTTTTTTTAAAGATAGTTAAAAAATATGCATATTTGTTTTTCAGAAAGAATAGACTACATCCAATAACACCGACTTTCATTTAGATGATGACAGCATGTTTGAATCCTATTCGATACCAAGTCACTCTACTAAGTTATTGGAGCAAGAGATATAAAAAAATTAATTTAATTATGAAGAATGAAACAAATTCCTCATTACTATTCTTACTACTTACATAAATGTATTTAAATTCATTTTTATCCTCTTTCTGTTATTACAAGGCTAAGAGACTTTAATATGTTTTAGATTCAATACTACCACAAGGCTTGTAAAATAAGCAAATTATTTTGAAAATCATGAAATATCACCAGATCATTTCAGTAGTTATCATGATTAGAAACTAGTTACCAACCATCTGAAATTTATATCAATAAATGTTTAATAGTATTGTAAATATTTTTTTTTAAAACAACCAAAATTAGGTTACTGTTTTAATTGTAGTTGTATCAAATTACTCTATGTTGAGGCAATTTTGTTCCTTGCCTAAACACAAAAATTTAAAAGCCATCACTGCTAGAATGATATTGAGAAGTTGAAAGATTAGGATTGAAAGGCGTAAGTACTAAAATAGATTTGGGCTCTATTTAACATTTTTTTCTCCAATTTGTAGAGAATTGGTTAGAGTAATAGTAATAAGACTAAAGAAAAGATGAATATCTAATAAATAAGAATTTTAATAAATCTAAACAATTTGAAAGGAAAACAAGTAATCATTAATCAAAAGTAATGCATTTAAATTAAACTAAAATAAATGTTTGTTTAAATAGGAGTTATTATTAAATAATCTGTTGTTGTGAATGTTTTTTGAAAAATTAATAAGTTTGTAAATCTACATGTGATTTATACAAGTTATAACTAATAATTAAATCTAAACATTACTTGTTCCTTTCAATGCTACATACATTTTTAATATATTGCATATATATAAATATAAATATAATGTATATAAAATAATATATATATACACAATGATAATTACTTGATTTGAGCACCTATACACACATGAAGTTTCAAAATGTATTCAAAAATAAAGTTATGGTTTTTAATGTGTCTTTCATTCAAATTTTGACAATAAATTATAGTGAATAATCTTGTTTCTACATAAAAATAAAAGAGTAAAAGTGTTTGGGACTTGAAAAAAAAATTAAGAAAGTGAAAGCTAATGAGTTCAATATTTCATAAAAGTATATATATGTTTTCATTTTCAGATTTGGCTTTTAGCAATAAATTTTAACAATCTTCATTTTCTAAAGTTTAAAAAGAAAAATATTATTAACTTAATATGCTGCATTTTTTTCAAGTAAAAATAATATGGTTTTTATTTATAAATAACCTGAATACACCTTCTGATTACATCTTAGTGTCTGCTATGTTTTTATTACATATAATTTATTTATAAGTAAATAAAATAGTTTAGGCCATGTTGCATTAAACTGTAATAAATTGCTACTTTTTATTTAATTATACATTTCTTATTTTATGTTTGATGACATTTTTGTATTCAGTCCTGTTTATAATACACATCACTCACCTCAAATAAAATTGTAAGTGCATATGGTTCTTATTTGTCAGAGAATTTTACAATATATGTGTATAGTAGGCTACAATAACAAATGAATTGAAGTTTTATGGAATAAGTAATTTATAGGACAGTTACATTTTCTTAGTTATATTTCAAGAGAATATGATTAAATTGTTTGTATAATATTTCAAGTGATGGTGATAAGTCTAATACTAATAGTAATAGTAGGTTAGCTTTTAATTTTTTTTATATGTATTAATTTTTTGTAAACTTATTAAATATGGGTATTTAAAAAAGATGATTCAAAGTAGCTATAGGTTTTGTATTTTATTTGGATTGTTGTTTTTCTTGTACATGCACCAATTAAAAATACATTCAACAAAGTTGAAAGTATTGGCCAGACATAATGTAATCAGATGTTAACATAGGTCGGGGGGGGGAGGGTGTGGACCGCACCGGGTGACAGTGGCATAGCCAGGGTCATCTGCGCCTGGGGACATTACACAATTTCTGCACCCCTTCTCGGACTGACAGATTTTTCCTTAAAATCAATTGTTTGCAATCGCATAGAGAATTATTAGTCTGTATTGTAATTCATTAAAATACCAGATGCTTCGAAAATGAACCATATAAACCGCAAAATTTCAAAAAATTTCTAGGGGGCTCATTGTCGGTCCGGGAAGGGGCGCAAAATTTGTGTCATGTCCACGGGCGCAGATGACCCTAGCTACGCCACTGGTCATTGCATCAGCATTGTTATGTTATTGTGACCGACAGTCGGCTAGAGGTATGTTAACATATTCCAGTTTCTCTACGATAACCCTTTCAAGGCTTGCTGCGTCTTTGGAATGTATATGAACAAAACCTAAAAATGATTCTTTAATGGTTACTTTTTTAGTTTGAAAAGCCACATGGCGCCCCTTAATGCTCAATGGGGGTGCCAAAATCATGCTTGCCAACTGGTTTGTAAAGAAGATATTTGTGGAGCTCCAAAATTCAATCTTGCAAACGTATTTGAAGTACATTAGTTTTCATCAAAATTAATTTAAATAATTAATTTTAATACTCATTTTGGCGCCCCCTAATGTGGCGCCCGGGGACATATGTCCCCCCCTGCACTCCCTAGCTACGCCACTGCCGGGTGACACCATCACAAGGGTGACACCAAACTGTAAATTCCGTATGTTCCGTTGTTTGGCGGAGGAGTTGTTTTGTTTTTTTATTTGTTTTTTGTGTGTGTGTGTGTGTTTCCGCGCGGCAAAGCTCTGTGACGTCATCTTGGAAGGGTGTCTAAGTTTTTTGTGGCTGGAGGGGGGGTAATAAAATAGGAAAAAATTGCCAATAAGTAATTATGTATAAAATAAATTAATGTAAATATATATAGGCATAGGCCCAATTAACTAATTAAAATAAGGGGCCGTCCATAAAGTATGCCACGCTATTTTTAACTCCCCCCTCCACCCTGTCACAAATCTCGGAACCCCCCCCCCACACCTAAAGTACGTCACTCTTTCGAACAAAACTAATTTTTTATTAACACAAACTGTCACACAATGTATTCCCCTGTCACACTTTTTTACACCCCCTCCCCCCTCTGGTGCGTGACTTACTTTATGGACGGCTCCTAAGCTTAGGCGTAGGCCTTAGCCTTAGGCTGAACAAAATTTGATTAACAAAGTATTGAAATATAATTTAGAGTTATAGATCTAGACTCTTGGCAAGCTTTTTATTTTTTCTTGTGTTTATGACCAAGGAGGGGCAAAATATTTTTTTAAACGTACCTTCATCTATCTTATAACATCATTATTAATTATTAGTTCTATTTCATAGATTCGAAATAACGAAAAAATATTTTGCGTAATTTCTACGAACGATGGCAGACTCCTTAGCCACAGTAGTAGATAGTATGAATATTTAAAACATATTAACTCATTTTTAAACATGAGTCATAGTTATACTCATTCCACACATTCATTTGAATATTTTGAATTTAAAGTTGAAGTCTTTATTATTATTTTGTTATTTATTTTCATTCTTTTAATTTAAAAAATATCTGTTTTTAAAAGCCTAATTTAAATAAAATGCATATCTACTTCGTAATAAATCGTATATTGTTGTTGTTTTGACATTATTAAAATAATAATGATTTGATAAAAATTTGGTTGATCACGAGCAATTTTATTAAATTAATAGCACATCGTAGTCAACATAAACAACTCTCCGATGATGAACTTTGAACTTCAATTTGTAATAATTTACCATGTGATATGGAGGTTGCGTAATAATACAAAAATATTTATAGTGCGTGTGTTTGATCAAATGCTTGATCAAATGCTCGATGGCATTTGATAGTGTGGCCCAACCTTAAGAATCATGTTTCTGTCTTTTTTTATTCCTTAAATACCCTCTAAAAGTTACAAGTAATTGCTATTGAATAAAAACACGTTCATTGCACAATTTTAGGACCCTTGTAAATGGTGCTTGGATTTCAATATTCATTTCAACCCCTCCCCCCCATCGTGGTTATAGAAATGTGACATTAAAAGGCAAACATAATATACTTAATACATTAGATTTGGCACTTCTGAACAAGGACGACCTACTTTCATTGGACAAGGTTATTTGTATATATTCATTTGCATGCACTGGAAACCTTGATATGTCTTGAAATTCAATATTGAACTGCCTCATTTTTAAGTTTTCATAAATAAAGTGTATGCTAACAATTTTTAAAAACATGAAAAGGATATTTATGCGGCCAATTAATAAAAAAAAAGCTCCAATGTAAAACATGTATGCACCTTTCAATATTACACATACTAACCATTTGTCTAATATCGTATCAACAATAGTAAACTAGAAAAAAATTGGACTTTAAATTCTCTCTTTATACACAAAATCAACTAATGCGAATAATCATCTCTCTATTCACATCTAAAATATATTATTGTAAAGTATAATAATGATTTACGTATCCTTAATGTATAAATAATATATACAACGCGCTGTATTCGGGCATGGAAATTTTAGCGCTAAAGAAGAAAGTACTCATACAATATATCTGAAATTTGGCGCATACATTTCACGTATCAGAAACTATTCCCGAGATGCCTTTGCATTTAAAAGATATCCTTGGTAAACCGAGCTCTCACAAAATCTGGGCAATGCTGAAAAAGCTAATAAAGAGATCAGGAATATGCTATGTTCTTCGATAAAATGTGGAAAAAACACCTGAACATTTTAGTAAAAGATTACGTTTCTTCTAATAAAAAAACCAAAAACAAAAAACCAAAAAACATGGCATTTCTTTAAGGACTTAAGAGAAAGCTTTATGAAGCTCAGTTTTGCTTCGCAAAAGTTTCATTACCCCATGACATTTTTAAAAGACATACAAACAGAATTTTTAAAAAACTTGTAAAAAAGCGAAAAATGAAAAATTAACAAGCAGTGCAAACTAGAAAGAATATCGAGGTACAAAAATGCAATTATAGAGGAAAATTGCTTGCTTAAAGAATACAGTAATTCCCAGATATTACCCAATATTTCGCCTTAATGGTGCATGCTATTTGTGGGCATGGCAATAGAAACGTAGGAGGCAATACTTTTCTAAATAGAAGGATTTTTTTTAATAGAAAGAAAAAAATTGGAAAAGTGAACAATGAATATAATTGTAAGTTCTTAGATTTTGTGCAGCCTGTGCTTCAAGATGGAGTCAGATGTCAAAACTATATATATAACAAAATAAAAATAAATAACTATTTGCATTGAAGTTTGAAATCCACAAAAATAAAAGATTGAAATGGAACTCTGACTAAAAATTCCCTCCTACGGCTTCGTGAGACAATGTGCAATAGAAAGGGACGGGATGGCTCAATCAATCATTCTGTTTTTTATGACAGTGACTAAAGTCTTTTTCATTGACTGATAACTGCGAAAGGTATTTCGAAAAAATATGAATTTGAGATCACATATAAATATTTACGTACAAAGAAATTAATATGAGTTGAAGATATTCCGGGCAAAAAAATATATATATCTTAAATCCGCTGTAACTCTCAGATTTCTTCACAGAATGTGTTATCAAAGATGTTTCCGTCAGATATTAAATATCCCCTACAAGGAGCAAATCACCAACGAAGCGGTTCGCGATTAAATATCTACTGTCACCTGTCTATACGTGCACCTTCTCAACTAAATCACAAAATAAAAGAGTAAGATCTGAAGGTATCGCACAGACCATATGCAAGGCACAGTTGAGTTAGGGAAAAAAAGCAGGCGAAAAACGAGTTGGGAATACGACATGCAAAAACCTCTGAACGGTTCGTGGTGATCGCATTACTAACACAAATATAGTTAAATGGCTAATTTAAAAAACGCGTTGTGTTTAAAAAATGCAAAACACGTGTTGATCATATCAAAACGTAGCTACAAATAAATTGAAACCAAGGCATTGTTTTTCAGTATTGTAGCTATTATGTATGCTTACGTGACCTAAAATGTATTGATTATTAAATCAGACATCCTATAGAGGTTTTAATTTGTTGAATCTCAGTTTGTTTTTTTTTCAATTTCTTTTCCCCTGAGGCACTAGTGACCTTCTAAGTGTTTAAAACGACAATCAACAGACAAATTAAATTATTATGTTTGTATTCCTAAAGTTAGAATTCAAGTCATAACTATTTTTATTTTTTTTATAATTTGAGAGTTTCTAGTTAGGTCTTATTTTGCACTGGTAATTGTTAGTACTGGTACTATTACTAGAAATTTCATTTTTATGTATCCATTTAGTGTGTTGGAAACGAAAAATTGCTGGAACAAACTTTATAATATTTATTGATTTAATATTTATAATTCTGTTACATCATTGCGTTTGTGTTAATATGATCAATACAAATATTAGTAATAAAATCAAACAGTTAATTTGTAATAAAATATCTGGATAATGGGTAATATACATACTAATTTTCAATAAATAAAAATATATATGTCTATATATTTTTCGGCTATGGCTATGTCAAAGAGAAGCGAAAAGAAGATACTGAGGAGAAGTGACAGTATTTTATTGATCATTTAATTGAAATTATTAAAGATGAGGATATTTTGGATACAGATTCCCCTGAGGACCCTGATTATTTACCTAAAGCTATTGATGAAGATTTACAAAGTTGTAATGAATAATTAATTTATGATGATGCGGAGAATGAACCAATTGCTGAACAGTCTTTTACTTAACAGGCACTAACCAATTCAAAATCTTAAAAAAAATATTTTTAAAAATAAATAAATAAATAAAATAAAATAAAAAACAGGGCGGATATAGTGTGGAAAAATAGAACGTTTGTCTCGAAATGGGCGTAACTTAAATTCCAGGGTAGTGACAAAATTCCTACTGAATTTAAAACATGAGCTCGTCCTATGAATGTTTTCAACTCTTTTTATTCAAATGAGTTGGTGCAAGACATTGTTCATGAATTAAATGTATCCTCTACTCGGAAAATAAAAACAAGCTGCTCAATCTCACCTACAAGAACTGAGACAATATATTGATATCATTATTTACACGTTTATTGTACGCTTACTTAATGTGTGCTGCTATTGGTGTGCTGATTTTAAAGTTTTCTCTATCATAAATTGTATTCAAAATTTCGACAATTTATTGATTTCAATAAAACACCAAACTTTTCACCCCAAGATAATCCCTCCCACGACAGACTGCACAAAATCAGAAAATATTATTGATCTTCAGAATTTTAAAAATGCATTTGATCCGGTTGAGGCACATTTATCAGCAGGTATTTACCCCAAAAATGCATCGATATTGAAAACAATACACAACAATAAAACCATTCAAGTCCGGTTTTAAATTATGTGTGTTTTTTAAAGTCAATGAGCTGCGTATAAGTTTTAAATTTAATAAGGTAAGAAGATAAAAGGAAAGAACCAGATCAACGAGATCTTAGAGTCTCTGTCTTTGTTGTGATTATACTTTTTAAGGGTTAAAGTATAAAACGCTGAGAACATTTATAGTTTAAAATTTATGTAAATTTAAATCTAAATAATGAGAACTATTTTTGTCAATATGCGTGAAAATCATGTAAAATTGAAATCAAAATAAAGTCTTTAACATCATCAAAAAAATAATAAAATAAATTAATTAAGGGCCTTTAGACCAAAAAAGAATAGGCATTATTTTATAAAATTCGCATTCAGAAAAAGAAAAAAGTGGAAAATAGATTTAAAGCTTTATACACACAAAAATATTTAAGGAATCTTTCCTCAAATTGTTGAAATAAGCAGTTGAATACCCCTGCTATATTTTAGAGAATTTTTTTAAAATTTAGCATGTTTAGTCAAGATTCACCTGTAGCAAATGTTTAAAATAGAGCAATCACTAAGGAGATATACCTTGAAGGGGTGGGGTGGTTGAAGACCACAATGGGTGACACCATCGCAAGGGGTGACACCAAACCCTAAAATTCTTCATGTTCCTCATATTTGGTGCTGACATATTCGGGGAAGGTCTATTGGATAAGTTGTGAGGGGTGACAACGTGAGCTACCCCACTGCGTGACACCAAACACAGTGAAGCATTTGTTTAAAATACCATTTTTCAGCTCATATTAGGAAAAGACTATATTTTTGGAATACTAAAAGCTGTAATGTTACTTGTGTTCATGTCATAAATCTTTGCAGGTTTCTATTCAACAACTTCGGATAGATTTTTATTAGTGCTGCGGAAATTAACAATTAATATCAGGATTAATCGTTAAATAATTTTTGCGATTAAATTATTTTTAACAATTAATCAACCCATCACAAATCATTGGAAGTCAGAAAAGTGAAAAAAATAATAAAAAATAGCGCCAATAAATAATAAATTTCCTAAGGATTACACGAATTTTTTCGTTTTAAACTATTGACTGTCGGGAATGTCCAAAATGTTGGTAAGGTTTGCCTACCATCGTTCTAACACAAGGGCGACAATATTCCTTGAAGTAAAAATACTCGCGGGCCAGATTAAAATAATATTATAAAAGTGACATAGGTTGAGATCTTTTTATTGAAAAATGTTAATGTGAAGGGTGAAACTGAGATCTTCAATGCAGTAAATAGGAGAGGTCAGGCTCAATGCCACTGGTTTTGATGCGTATAACATGCATGTGAGAGTCACTGCCTTGTGACCTTGTACAATTTGTGTTAAGAACGTTTGGATGTTTTGTCCCATCAACTAAAAATCGAAAATCTATCAGCCAAGCTGTATCAGATAGTTATGGAACTGGTTGTTTCTTAACTTCCATGAATTTCCCAATAATTTCTTTTTTTTAGTGAGTAGAAGCGCTTAAGTGCAGTCCCCTGACAGAGCCATCTTACATCATTGTGATACTCAACATATCCGTATTCTTCCTAGATGTGCAGAAGAAACTGCTCAAAGTGGCGGTGAAACGGGGCTTTACAGCGAATAGGGTTTATAGCTTTTATCACTGGCTTTAAAACACGATCATAAATAAGGTGTTTGGCAAAAAGAACTCGTTGGTGAATGATACAGTGAAGTTTCAAAGCTTTGCCGCCCTTGTCGCTGACTCTTTTACATGCAACTTTTTCTAGTCCTCTGTGCTCACCAATCATGTCTAGAGCACCATCATTAAAAATTCCAGATATCTTTTTTTCAAGGTAGTTTAAAGTAATTGACAGCAGAAGAAACAGAAGCAAATAAAGATGTTCCACTTGTTTGGTCTTTAAGGCTCTGAAGGTCAAGTAATTCTTTACTCACACAAATGTCATAATTAACTCATCTATTAAAAACAAGTTGGATTGTGTCAGATGCATCAGTGCTTTCATCACGGGCTATTGAAAAAAGTAACATATTTGTGCTTAAAAATGACGTTATCGATTTTTGCGGTATGCCGTCACTTGATTTCATCGTGTTTTTTAAAAATCTTTTTCTACGTTGTTAAAAAATAAATCGACATTAATTTTCGACATCATTTGGCGTACTCAAAAAGAACACAAATTTCAACATTTCTTATCAATTTAAAATGTTTACAGAAATAATCCGTCAGTCAATTAATTATTTAAGATGAGGCCGCGAGCAGTTAAAATTGTTTCGCGGGCCGGTTATGGCCGTCGGGCGGACTTTGGACACTCATGTTCCAACACTTCGTCTACTTATCAAACCAAATGAAAAGCATATTAAGCAAATTGTAGTAATGGAGTCTGACTCAAAATGACGATAGCTCTTCTGATGAATTATTGCGTTACAAAATGGAGATGTAAGTTCCTCAATCCATTAACCCTCTGCAATTGCGAAAACTTAATTAGCAACGATATCCGAAAATGTCATTCCTTGCAAAAGCCTTTTTGTGCAAACCAGTTACCTCAGTTCCATATGAATGATTGTTCAGCTCCTCTGGTTATATTGTCAAATAGACCCACTTATCACTTGAACCAAATAATGTTAACATACTTGTCTTTTTGCGTAGTTGGTAAAAGATGACATAATGGAGACATTCCAGTGTTATTTAGATTTTCAACAAGAACTTTTAAGAAGTGGTACTAATGACATCATATATTTTAATTTTTAATCGAAATTAACGATTAATTAATCGTTAATTTTTCTAAAACTAACGATTAAATTTAAATTAATCGTTAACAGCCCTACTTTTTATGGATTGGAGGAATAACAATATATATAGTTATCTTATACAAGAAAATGCAACAATAAGGGCCCCGAGCCCAATCGTGCAATACAGAAAGATCTAAATACCCTTTCATTTTAGTTTGATTTATAATGTTATTGATTTTACATTTTAATATTTGTTCATATCGTAGGAATTGAAAGGGGGATGCATTATTAAACGTTTAAGAAAAGAAAAATATGTGTTGCCCAGGACACAAGGAAACGGACAATAGGAGTTCAAAACACTCATGTTTTTTTTAAACCACTACCTAGTTTTTATATACAAAGATTGCTCAACATCAATTCGTTTACACAGTAGCTGACGCTTGAACTAAATTTTAAATAGCTCACATTAGAAAAAAAATCTCTTTGGACCCCCATCCTGCCATGAGTAGTAATTTTAAAAATTAAACAAATTGTAAGTTACCATTAACAGAGCTAACTCAATAAACTACCAACTATTTCATGGCACTCGCTTGAAATGTGTATTAAGACATAACAGATGAACAGACATACATTTTTACATACATATATATATATATATATATGTATATATATATATATATATATATATATATATATATATATATATACATATATATATATATATATATATATACATTATAAAAAATATATATGTTTATGAAATAGTACAATTGATAATTGTCTGGTAATATACAATATAAACACCAACATTAAAAGAAGATTTAATATACATAGCATATACGTTAGTTTAATACGATTACTCCTATGATGCAACTGTCTTTACATAATTCGGTTAACCACTAATGATGTCATATAGACCACATTTTTTGGTATCTTTGGAACAAATTTCTTCCAGAATGTTTACTTGTGCGCCCGTGTCCAGTGTGAACATCACTGGCCTCTGTTCAAGCGTAACGGTTGTTCTCCATTCATCACTTGTTGCGTGTTGCGTGGACACACTTCCTGAGCAGAATGTTTGACTATAGTCCACGTGATCTTTCAGTTGACGTTTGACAACTTTTACCCGTTTTCACTTGCATACAGCAGAAAAGTGATTCAATTTTCCACAGTTGTTGCATAACTTGCCATAAGCAGGACATTTTCTAGGCTCATGTTTTTTCCCACATCTGTAACGATGTAATAGAACGTATGGCTGGTCAAGAGACAAGTCTTTAACATACTGTGGTCTGGTTAACAACTGTCTTTAATCACTATATACAATTCAATGTGATCAACTACCTAAGCAGCTCGTATGCAATCAACCCCGGTTGCCTCTTCAACCGTACATTTATAGCCAGCTATTCTCTCAGTCCTTGACCAGCACGCTTACAGTTCACCTCTCAGACCAAGTGTTTCAGACTAAGTCAAGTCATTGCATTATCATACAATGTAAACACAACAACACGTCTCTCACAGTAATTTCAGAAAATTGTTTTAATAAAATAAAAAAAAATAAAAAAACAGAAGCATTATAGATTCATCATGTAAATATTCATTGGGTACAAAAAGTGTAGCTATATTTATACAAAGCTTGTTAATGGAAATAAAAACAAATTCGTTAGCATGATTAAAAAAAAGAAATACAATTTACACAAAAATTTCTTGAAACGCCTCTAATTTTAAGCAAGCTAAACTATTGCAGATATTTTTAAAATTATTTTAAATAAATGAAAACAGTGTGACGCGCATTTATTATGTGTCGGAAAGCTATCAAAATTTTGAGATGTATGTGGCACAGACATAAAAAATGAACCTATGCTATTCTTTTGCAGTATTCTTTGGATAAAAAAAGAAGAAAAAAATACAAATCGGATGTATACTAATTTTTTTATTGGGTTATTTTGTTTGTAATAGGAAGGTGGCATTTCTTATATGTCATTGTTAGGTAATTGGCGCCATACATAAATGACGTCATGCAATTTTGACCAATTTTACCCCCTTCCCTCTCCTCTCACCACACGTCGTCATAACAGCTTACACCCCCCCCTTTTTCTGTATGACTTCACAAAGCTTTTCCCCCGCCTTCATAAACGTCGAAATTTCTATTAGAAAATGAGTATGTTTCAAATACATTTTTTGCATTGAAGTATGGTTGAGGCTGCACTCTAATATCGAAACACACGTGAAACCGTGTAAAATGTCATTAAATAAATTGTAAGCTATCAAATTTTTAAATTTAACTTTTATTTAACTTTAAGTATTTTGATGTGACGTCACATTTCTTAAAACACCCCGCTCCCCTCGATACATATCTTCACAAATGTTTGACCCCCCAACCCCCTAGGCGCGTGACGTCATTTATGGACGGCCCCATAGTAAATTTTACCGCAAAAATCGATTTGATTAACGTCATATGAACTAGAAAAATAAAATTAATTTTAAAATCCCATTTTAAACTAAAAGCTAAAAATTATGTACAACTCAATAAAATATTATGTTGTTAAAAAAATTGAAATCAAACTTAACAATTCAATTACAGGAAAAGTATTTTGAATATCTCTGAATGTTTTAAAGGGAGATGACAATTGTTTGAGTTTTTAAAAAAAAATTAAATAAAAAAAACACTCTTTCCGATGTTTACCAATGCGATATTGTGTTTATAAGGTTTTAAATAATTACTAAAAGTATTGAAAATCATTGTATAAGAAAAATAAAAATCTAAAAATCTTTTAAAAACAGATGAATTGATTGTAGCAGGAAATGGATTAAATTGATCACAATTTTGAAATACTTGAAACTCGGTTAAATCGTGTATCTTCTGAGGGTAGCCTTGTCTATTACATTCTTTTTGTCTGTCTCATTTCGCTCTGTAAGTAACATATTTCAAAATTATGATAACATCACATGCTAAGGAGATCGATTGGGGGTGGGGAATACGTAATCTTTTAAGAGTGAAAATCAAGAACTTTTGTAACCCAAATATTAACTAGGAAAATGTTATCCAATTAGATAATGGGATAATTCATACAACAGAAATTTCACTAAAGTATTTTAAAATTGTTATTTTAATGCGATATTTGTAGATACATAATAAAACTAGTTAGCTTTGCTGCTTAAAAATAATGGGCATATTTTACAAAGTCATAAATCTCATGGTTTGAAATATATAGTTTCGAACATTTGTTAGATACGTGGAGATTTAAAAATTGCTTCCTTTTGTATTGGAACAATTATTATTTATTCAGACGTAAAGTTTACTGTTGTGTAACAGATAACTTTAAAATATAGAATTAAAACACGACCGCTTCAATATTTGAGTGGAATGGCAAAGCATTTTGAGTGCTGCTAGTTCGTTTAAAAAATTGTATAGGCAAGGTATAAGTTTGACATTCCATGACATATACAATTTATATTTTTATATTTCATTTTCTCGTATGTAAGCTTTTAACTGCAATTTTTAAATAATTTTTTAATAACTTTTTTTCTTTTGAATTTTTAAAATAAATGATACAACAATCGTGTCAAAAATGTTTATCTTAATGTTTACCGCTTGGAAGTATTTAGCACCAGATTTGTTCACAAATAGTGCTTTTATCTTGAACTTGGTTTAGAGTCATTGGTGTAAATGTAAACGGAACAACATAAAAAATGCTTTCCAGCGTCCATTAAGAAATATTAAAAAGAAAGCAACTAAAAAACATATGGGAATATTAGTTTTATTCCAATCCACTCAGCATTCGTGAGTAGGATATTGTGAATGTATAACAGCAAAAAATAAAGATTTCAACAAAGAATATTATAGCCTTCACGAAGTAAAATGGCTTGTCAAATTAAAGTGAAATTTTTATGTGCTTGCCTTAACGTAATGATGATTAAATAAAACCTGACAGTACTTCACATCATGCATGATGAAATAAGTGTATCACGTAATTTTGCGTATTTTTTACATGGTGGTATATGTCATAATTTAAAACAAATGTAATTTGTTTTTTTTTACATTTGTCAGATATGTGTAGATTAAATATAAGCTTGTTTTCGTATTGGAAACATGATGTATTCAGACAGCAATATTTTAGTGTTTGTAAAAAGAAATTTAAAAAATAGAAATAAATCACAAACGCTACAGTCTTTCAGTGGTATTGCAGTCCATTCTGAATGCATCTATTTTGTTTAAATATTGTTTACCCTAGCTATGATTTATAGGTGTTCAATTCCATTACAAGTATATTTTTTTTTGGTGTATCACTTTATCTTATGTGGACATTTAACTGCAATCCTTAAATCAGTTTTTTTTAATAATTTATTTTTAGTTTTTTAATTTTCCAAACTATATTATTGAAGAAAAAATTTAAAAAAAAATAATAAAATGCATAGTTTAATTTCACTTCTTTGAAGTTCGTCAGGCAATAATTGTGAATCATCAGTGTTTTTAATTTTTGTTTGACTTTGAATCTCCATTTCAAATGATTTATTTGTAAACGGAACAACATATACTAATAGTTTCCTGCATTCATGAAGCATTTTTTAAAAAATACAGCAACTATAAAACAGTTCGAATATGATATTTATTTCAATCCACTTGGCATTCGTAAATAGTACATTTTGAAAATATAACATCGCAAAATAAAGATGTTAACAAGGAATACTACTTCATGAACGAATTAAAATGGCTTGTCGAAATAATATGAAATGTTTATTTGCTAACCTAAACTTAACTGATTTTTAAATAAAAACTCTCATTAAATCACAACGTGCAAGATAAAACAAGTGTAACGGGTAATAACTTTGTTTACTAAAATTAATGGTCTTATTTTTACATGGACCTTAATCTCTTCATTTAAAATAAATGTAAATGTTTTTATCTAAGTTAGATACATGGAGATTTGAAATTGGCTTCATTTTGTATTGAAACGTTGTTTTATTCGGACGGCAATATTTAAGTGTGTATAAAAACAAACTTTTAAAAATAAAAATAAAACACGTACGTAAAAGACTTTGAGTTGAAATGCAGCACATTCTGAATGCAGATATTTTGTTACTTAATTTCTAAACCTAGGTATTATTTTTAGTCGTGATATTCCATTAGACGTTAAATTTATATTTTAAGTATCACTTCCTGGAATTTGGACTTTTAACTGCAACCCTTACCTAAATTTGTTTGTGTGTTTGTTTGTTTATTTATGTTTTGCTCATTTTGTTTTTTTATATGTTGAACTTTTCTATCTAAATGACACAACAAAGGACTTTTTTAAAAATATATACATTATAAGTTTACCTCTAGAAGATGCTCCAAGCAATAATTCTCTTTCACCAGTTCTTTGATCTTCAGCTTGACTTTGATGATCTCTTTCATCAGATGTATCTGTAAACGGAACAATATATAAAAATCATTTACGACTTGAATGAAACATTATTAAAAAATAAAGCAGTTTATAAAACACTTGAATTCACTCATCACTCATGAATAGGACATTGTGAAAGTAAAACACCGCAAAACAAAGATGTCAACAAAAAATAATAATTCCGGGACCAAGTACAATAACTTTTTTAAACAAGTGAAACGTATATTTGCTTGCCTAATTTTAAGAGATAATTATATAAAACCTCTTATTAAGCCACATCGTGAAATATTAAACAAATGTAACAAGTAACTTTTCTTACTAAAAATTAATTGGCATATTTTTAAATAGTCGTAAATCTCATGATTTAAAATAATTGTAATTTTCTTTTTTGAACAGTTGTTAGATACGGGTAGATTTGAAATAGGCGACATTTCGTATTGGAAACAATATGATTTTTTCAGAGGGCAAATTTTAGTGTGTTAAAGAAATAACTTTATAAGATAGGATTACAACACAAACGCTCCAGCATTTGAGTGGAACTGCAGCGCATCTTGAGTGCAGCTATTTCGTGTATGAATTGTATACCCAAGATATGATTTGAAATTTTATGTTTCATTTAGGTTAACATTTATATTTTATTTAACACTTTCTCGTATGTGGACTTTAAACTGCAATCATTGTCTGCATTATTTTATTATTTATTATTGTGTAAAGTACTGTCATTTATGTGGTTATTATGATATAAATTTTGTTTTTTTTATTAGTATATGTATGTTATAATCTCCATGTAAAGCGCTTTGAGCCCGGCTTCTTGCTGGAATACAGTGCTATATAAATTATTTTATTATTATTATCTTTTTTTTCTTCTTTCTAATTAAATGTTACAAAATTCAAATTCAACAACAAATTAATTAAAGTTCACCACCTGGATGTATTATCATCTTAATTTAAATCCAATTATCATTGGTGCTTAAGATTTTGTTAAAGTATAGCACAGCTAATTAAATATGCCAACAAAAATACTACTTGCGGCAAGAATTGAAATGGCTTTTCAAAATAAATGGAAATGTGTATTTTCTTTCCAAGAATAAAGAACAATTAAATGAAACTACTAAGTACAACACAACGTGCGAGATAAAACAAGGGGCCGTCCATAAAGGGTGTTAACCGACTAGGGAGGAGGGTCCCACATTTGTGCCGACGTGTGACGAGGGGGAGGGGCTGTTTAAGAACTGTGACGTCCCATTAAAGCTCCACTTAAACATTTGATTGCTTTCAATTTATTTAATAAAGATTCCAATCGTTTAAAACGTATTACAATAATAGGGTGCAGCCTTACACTAAACACATAACTTAATCTACAAAAAAGTAATTTACAACATTCTTACTTTCAAATGGTAAATAAGGCTTTTAGGGAAGATGGTCAAAGATTTTTGACGAATGGTGATTTGGGGGGGGGAATTTTGACAAAATCACTTAACGTCATGTACGGACAACCCCAAAGTGTAAAAAGTAACTTTGTTAACGAAAATTATTTTTTTTATGGTCATAAAATTCATGATTTAATTTAAATGTTAATATTTTTATTTGGAACATTTGTTAGATGCGTAGAGATTAGAAAATAGCTTTCTGTCGTAAACGAAACATATTTTATTCAGACTGCAATGTGTAAGTCTGTCTAAAAATCAAATTTAAAAAATAAAAATAAAACACAAATGCTTCAATCTATGAGTGGAATTGCAGTTCATTCTGAGTTCAGCTATTTCGTTTATAAATTGTGTACGGAAGGTATGATTTGAAGTTGGACATTCCATTAAAGGTACAATTTATATTTTATGTACCACTTTTTCGTATGCAGACTTTTAACTGCATTCCTTACCTCAGTTTTTACTTATTTATTTATTATTTGTATTTATTTATTTTGTATATATTTTTTGTGGAACTTTTCTAACTATATGATACAATAATCGAGTTTTAACATGTTTTTATGTTAAGTTCACCGTTTTGAAATAGTTCACGCCATATTTCTATATCATCAGTACTTTGTTCTTCTCCTTGACTTGGAGTCTCTATCTCCAATGATATATCTGCAAACAGAAAAACAAATAAAAAGCTTTTCCAACGTGCATTAAGCATATTTTTTTTTAACTAGCGTATAAAATAATGTTTACTTTATTTTAATTTCCTTGTAATTTGAATGCTTGAGAATATTTGTTTAAAAAATAGAACGTTGCAATACGAAGATGTCAACAAAGAATACTTCTTCCATCCCGAAGTAACAGGGTGTTTCAAAAAAGTAAAATGTGTGTTGGCTTGCCTAAAATTAAATTGATATTAAATGAAACCATTCAGTACATGAAACCGTGCAAGATAAATCTAGTGTAATTGTTTCAAGAGCGTGTCTACCTCTTTTGATGATATACAAATCAATCTTATGATTATCAGGTACCGGTGATAATTTGATGGAGCTAAAGTCACGGACAATCCATTTTTCTTTAAAAGTGGACACCTAATGCTCCAATTTGTTTAGTAATCTGTTGATCACAAAATTCCATGTGTATATATTTAATTGAGAACCTAAACATTTTTAACCAAAAAAAAACCGTTATTGATTTTTTACAAAAAAAATATTATTAAATTAGCAATCAGTTATGCAGGGCTTTATTTTTAAAATTACGAAATTAACATTAAAAAACGTTTTTATAAGTATTTAACGAATTTGCACGCTACCTTCTGTCTGTAGGATTAATTTTTTTTAGAGAAAATTTGTCTCCATATAGTTTATTATAGACACTTGGCAGTATACCAACTACAAAAGTAATAAACACTCGATTTAGTGGAGAGATGAAGACAATATTCCCGTACGCCATGAGGACGAGATACACAAACCAGATGAACACCGCCAACTTACAAAATAAAAACACAGCCTGTAAAGAAATTTTAAAAAAAAATGCAAAGATTCTAAGTCAAAATCTTTAAAATGTTGCTCTTTAACGAGTGTGTTTAAAACCTGTTAAGAGGACCAGATCCCACCACCTGCAGTGGTGCAAGACCTCATCCACTTTAAATAATTGGACGAAAATCAGCGTACTTAAAATTGAATACCACATTAGCCAAATTCTCGAGTATAGCCCTATACATTTTCCCAAATAACCTAATTCCAAGCTACGCTTCTGCTAATCGACGTAGCTCAAATGTGATTGTTAAATGTCCAAGCAGTGTATGTGGAATAGAGCACAATCTTGAAAACAGTATGTAGTGTTTATATTTTAAGACAAGGCATTAACCAATGGAAATCACAAATAAACCAATTAATTAACAGCTGAATGCGTTCCTGCACATTCATTGCTTACTCATAACATAATAATTTAAGTAATTCTTACTCAAACACAAAAAACCTTTAAAAGTTATTCTCATAAACTTTAAACTTACTTTTAAGTTATTTACTAGAGCGGATCCTGGTGCATCAACGTGGTCTATTGTAGCACATTTGTAGAATAAATCCTTTGACATTCCATATCTATACACATCTACCAAAGGGTGTGTAATCTCCAGTTCCAGTGTGTTATTCTTAAATCTAAAGCCAGTTTCATTGTGAAAACAGTTCACATTATCTGATGATAATTGAAACATAGTTTAATGAACTGAGCATTTAGTTATTGTCTCATCATTTGAGTAACATTGGAGAGACTGAGAGATAAAGAAAGAGATTTAGAAAAAGAAATAAAAGTCTCACGTTATTTGAAAACAATAATTAATCAATAAAAACTCAAGTATTTCAACATCTTAATTTTAATTAATTCTAACAGTTTCAAGAAAGACCGATTTCATTTCAAAATTTAAATAAGAGCAAAAGCAAGTATAATTTTATTTTTAAATCATTTAAAGGAGATTGCCTTAATTAAAGTCGTGTACGAATTGTACATATGGATTCTAGTGGAGCATTTTCTAAGGATAAATTGAAAAGTTTTACTAAATAATAAGACCTTGAGTTAATCGAGAGTAACTACGGAAACTCATACAAGCATGTTGTAAGGTGGGTGGAAGAATACATGTACTATTGTTATTTGCATTTATGATTTAACAAATTAGTGAAGCAGAAAGTTTACTTTTGATGTGAGATGGATATAGTATTATATTTATGCGAAGTACAATTTACTGTTCATGAATTTGGTTTAAGGTGTGGTGAGGTGAAATTTAAAAAAAAATACCAAAGGACTTGATAACGGTGCTAAAGATTGGTTTGATATGGTTTGGAACCAAGTAAATGTTGACGTCAAGGTGCGAATAAACATTTTGAATGTTAAAACAGATGGGCATTGAGGCAGATAGACTTTGGGGCCGTCCATAAATTATGTAGCACAAATTCGCCCAATTTTTGACCCCCTCCCCCCACCCTCGTCACACTTCGTCACAAAAACTGAGACCCCCCCATCCAATATAACGTCACAAAGCTTTGACCCCCCACCCCCAAAAATGCCGTATTTTCTCATTGTAAGCAAATATTTTTCAAACATCTTTTTGACATTTAAATATGTATTTAGTATATTTAATATCGTAACTAGTGGTATACCGGATTCAATTTTTTTTAATTTAATTTGACCAGAGACAGATTCGGACAGATTTATGAAGGGAAATCTTGCCGGATTCCGGATTTGCGGAGCAGGAGCCATCAGTAACGTAGCTATGAATTTGTACTGGTTTTGGGGCCCCACATAATGGCGGGGGCGTAATATTTAATGCACACAAAATTTTCAGACACTAGTTGGGGGGCCCCAAAAGTTGGGGCCTGGGGAGACTTTCGAATTAGGACCCCCTCTCCGCCTAGCTACGCAACTGGGAGCCATTATATATGTATTTATATGGCTCTATGGCCTACCAGATTTATGAAGTGAAATTCTGACGGAGCCGAAGCCGGAGCAAGATTCTAAAAAATGGCCAGATTCCGGATTTGACGGAGCCAAAATCCAGTTTATCCCTAATTGTCACTAGAGCTGTCAATATTCTTGTAAAAAGCTCCGCCGGTACTCGTCCAAAACACCTATTAATTTTCGCGGTCACGACGGCTACATAATTCAGACTAGCCACCACCCGATCACCTCATTTTACACAGTAGCTAACAGAATACTTTTTTAAAAAAACAGACTATTGTGCTCTACATACTTTTATTCCTCTTGTAAATGCATTCGCCATACTCTTAAACTAAGACTAGAGTAAACTGAACATTAAAAAAAAACGTCAACAACAATGACGTAACGTCCAGTAAGGTCATAGGACCCAGCAGCTTGAATGTTAATGTCCGCTAGGCGGCGGTCATTGTACCCTCTAAGGTTATGATGCAACTGCAAAGTAAAAACAAAGGTATGAGCAAAGTTGCACAGCATCCATATTTTGTGCAATACTACAAAATTTGCTGCGTGGTTATTCTAAACCTGTGCGTGGCCGCGCATCCACGCAGATTTAAGGGCGGTAATAACTTTTTAATTGATAAACTTAACATACTGACAACTTTGTACGTCTTATTTAAATACGTTTTTTTCTGCTGGGTCTACACAAGAAACACAATGGAATGGGCACGAGTTTGTTAATTGTTTTCAGTAAGGCGCGTAAACATTTGTGGGTGGGCGGGAACAGTTATTACAACACCAACCATTTACAAACCAAACATTTAACTTTAAAAAAAATTAAACAAGCCCAAATTATATTTAAACGAAAGAAAGCAAACAAACACTTCATTTTTTGGTTATTACAGTAAATATCTTTGAACAACTAAAATATACTGTTAAAATCATTTAGATTAGGTACTTTTTAACATGGTCACGAAAGGAGTAGAGAAAGCAATGAAAAGGGGGGAGGGGGTTGTTTTAAAATTTACAACAAAAAAAAATTAAAAAACATTGGCTCGACTCAACTTATAACTACATAACTACCGTATATACTCGTTCTATAGCCCGTTCGTTTGTAAGCAGACCCTCTCTTTTGGGAGACCAGTATTAAAAGTGTGTAAACCGCTCGTAAGCCGACAACAAAAAATAATAGGAAAGCGTTAACAAAATAGTACACTTTTTTTTTAAACTTCAAACTAAATACTTCATACTGATCGTTTATTTTGTACTACCTATCTCTCTGTTTGGACTCTTTGCTAAGCAAAAGTTACCGAGTAACCAGTTGTGTTTTTTTTATTTTTTATTTTTGGGTGTGTAAAAAGTGGCAAAAGTGCGTAATTAAAATTAGTTGTTGAAAAAAAAATGTAAAACAATTTATTAATGAAACATTCACAAACATAAATAAAATAAGTAAATAAGAATAGTGCATATGTTTAATATTATTTGATAGCTCCTGATAGAGCAGTCGAATTTTGTAGAATGTAGAAAGGGACCTTGATGATCTACAATAATGATTTTCAATGTACATGCAGAAATCACCTATGACCCGCTCGTAAACCAACATAACCCCCCCACTAAAAATTCTTCTACCCCCCCATCTTCCACCCCTTCCAAGATTTTGTCCAAAAATGGTCGGCTTTAGAATGAGTAAATACGGTTAACAATGTCGGCGTATTTCAAAGACTCGATTTCTTCCTGTCATGGATTCATTCAAAGAACCAAAATCTTCTATTTGTTGTCTTTTATGATTTTTGTTTAATGTTCAGAGGGAAAAGTTGTACCAAAATACCTTGTAGTTTGCCAAAATGTTGACAGTTAACACGTTTGAAGCCATTGAAAACGTCATTAAAAAAATTGCTATGAATTACGGTAGTTATTCCGTCCCAATCGTCACACATCGTCGTAAATGCTTGGCCCTCCCCCCCCCCATTAGGCGCATGACGACATTTATGGACGGCCTCTTTACAAAAAGCAAGATTTTGAGAGTGTTGAGCTACACTCCAAAGTTTTTATTAATTATTGTTCAGAGGTTTAAAATTTTAAATTAAACTATTTAAGACAAATCTTATTTCCTTTTCTTTTTTGAAAAAATAATATTTTGTTTTAAAAAAAGTAAAAGTCTAAAATAATTATTTATAAGAAAAAAATGCACATGGATTTTTAAATTTTAAACCATGCATTAAATTATTTATTAACTTACTATTATTAGCTATTGCAACTTGTCTATCGATAAACAAATCCTTGCAAATGTCTGTCTCTAGTAGCGTCTCCATGAATACGTCAAAAGGTTTGTGTAAATTTTGCAGAGAGCTCCACAAATAGACGGCCAGCCAGAAAAACACTGGGATCAAGTTATAGAAAGGCTCTCCTTCAAATACCACAGTAACTACCATGATGACCAACACTCCAGATAAAAACATGGCGTCCAGCATAAGAATAATTATAACGAAACATGCTGAAACGACGATCGGGAGAAATTTTGCAATTTCAATAAATGTGTTACAGATACTTTTACATGTACATATTTTACATTTACAATTACTGAATGGTATGATCAGTGATTCTATTAAAAAGTTAACTAATGGAATTTGGAAGATCAAGTTAATAAAATGCAGTAGCAAATAACACGATTTTTGCTGACATGCCTGTCTGCCTTGTTTCTCTAAACGTTTTGCAATACAATTTTTGGAAACGTTATCCGTTAACATTGATGTGTAGAAATTTCGCACTTTACCGTTGAACATAATTAGAAGGAAATGAACCACATAGAAACTACTTAGCAAAATTACAAAAATGTATGCATGCTCGTTGTATAAATAAAATTTTAAATTAAAGGGAGATGTCAGGTTTTTTTTCCTATAGGCCCTGTCTAATTCCTTGTACCCTAGGTCATCCGACAACACGCAATACATGATTGCGATACTTGGTAGTGCCAGAACTATCATTACAACTGCAACTTGAAATATGTGACAAGTAGCTTTGCAGCAATAAAACAAGCTGCAAGAGTCTTTGTCCCAAGCCTCCCCTTCTCCACACAACCATAGACATTTCTGAGGAAAAGAATAATTTGTTTATTACTGTAATTATAAATAAGTATACACAAATCAGTAATGCGTTTATTAGATGTAACCTATGGTGGATTAAAGGAGGGGGAGGTTAAACAGGCTAAAGCCAGGGGCCCCCGATGTTTTTAGTGGCCCCCTAATTTAGTATATTTTATAATAAAGGTGGAACAATGTTTGAATGAATTCCTGAAAATATTATAAATTAAATAAATTAATAAAATGTTGTCTATTAATCTAATCGCTATTCAGACTCGACAGTCTTAGTAAACGAAAAACCTGATTTTATAGGCTGAATAAGAGAAAATATTACAGAATATTGTTTATATTTTTTTTATTTACATCTTTCGTTAAGCTCGTGTGGTCGTGTGGAAGTGTGTCGGCTTGCGGTGAAGGGGTGACGCAATCGATTCCAGGCGTGGGAATACTTTTTATTTTCATTTGTATTTTTTTTTAAAATTGTCTTTTCACACTTTTTAGGATACCGACAAACAGTTATTTCTTCGTAATCGGATTTTTCGTGAATACTCTTTTTGGCTGGGAAGGCCAATCCCGTTGTACATACAAAGTATGAGAAAGGAACCAAAGGACTATCTGGTTACAAGTTACATTCTTATATTAGCTGATAGCAATCATTTTATTTAAAGGGACGCTGGCTGGATAGGGCTCCTAAATGAATCGCAGCCAAGGGCCCCGTTCAGCCTTAATCCGCCCCTGGATGCAACTATTGTATCGTGTCGTTCAAAAACTATTATACGATTTCATGTGTTGTAAGATTGCTTACCTTAAAGAAATAACCTTAGAGATTTACTTGCAAAATATGCTGTGTATTGCTAACCGGTAAAACAATGGTTTAGTTTCGGCGTACAATATCTACGTTTATGAAATAGTTTTTTTTTCCTTTTCAATTTATTATATGTATTATTTCATTGCTTTCTGGTGTGTTCTAATGATAAACAGAGTAGACGTAGGCAGAGTAAGTGCATTCTTTGTGTAATGTTTCCTAAGCGATTCAAATTTCAGACAAAGATCCTAGAGACTACATAAGTATTTGTCCATACCTATACTTTTATTTAGACTTTCTTCATACATAGAAACATGTGTACATAAAACACCTTCGAGCAATCATATTATCAACGTTATAATTACAGGTGTGTCCATTACCATCTAGACCCCACCAAAAAAAAAGGAAAAGTAAACAATTGGAGCCGCTAACAGAGGTATAAAAACATTTAGTTTAAAGAGTCGAATTCCATAACGCCAAGATATTCGTATGCGGGATGAGAATAACAAAATATGACCAACGTTGAGACAAAGTTAATATATCATAGATAATAAGACTGTCATAAAGCTTTTAAATAAAATTCAAAATAAACAAAAAAATTGTGTAATGAAAAAAAAATTAAAACATAAGATACATTATTTAACTAACACAACACAAAATATTTGGGCTAATATGTTTATCAGTACAATTAACATGCAGTACTTGCTAAATGCATTTTGATTATATGATATTTTTTTAACTATTTGTCAAAGTAAGATTTTGGGGATTAAAAATAAGACAGATCTGTCTTGATTTTGAAGACTTTACAAATATATTATTCAATTAATAGACTATAATTGGATTTGGCGCAATTCAAATCCTTAGCCTATATGCACCAAATTCTCTGCTCTGAAAAAGAATTAAAAGACAACCTCTTCGAGGAATTGGACTCCGAATTAGCAAATATCCCCACACATGAAAGTCTATACCTTCTCAGTGACTTCAACGCTAGAGTAGGTGCGACCAGAGAGCCTGGTCTACCACTATTGGATCACACGTCATTGGTAAAATTAATGACAATGGCCGGCGATTGCTCGAGCTATGCAGTACTCACAATCTGTGTGCAACCAACAAATTCTTTAAATGCAAAAACATCCGAATGCAAAAAATATTAATGCTTTACAAAAACAAAAGGTGATCGCAGCGATTGAAACAATTATTGGAGCATATCGTTACTGGGTATTGTGGGGAAATGATTTTGCTTTTGCTAGAGTGGTCCTTGCACGCCAGAAAATTCTAGCACAAATTATCTACCGGAAATCGCAATGCGGTTTTCGGGCTGGCCGGTCAACCATGAACATGATTTTCTCAATCGATCAGCTACAAGGAAAATGTCGGGAACAACAGAAAGCCTTCTTTGTTACCTTCATAGGCTAACAAAGGTATTTACCCTGGTCAGCCTCAAGAGGTATGTTTCGTATACTTCTGTGACGAAATTTATGGAGTAGCAATTGGATGCTACCCCGCCCTAGATAAACATACAAGAAAAAGTAACTCTTATCATTTTCTGGAGGCATGTGCCCAGTCGAGCTATCCTATTAAGTATTTAAAAGTGGGGATGATCTCTAACTCACTTGTTTATTTATTTATTATATCATTACCCGCTATTAGCTAAATATGGTTTTGGATAATTAATCACTGTTCATAATTGTTATATTAAAGTCTGCACCCGTGGTGATAGACGAACTATTACTGTGTTAAATAGTAATTTATATGTATGTAAAATTCTAAAATCCCCTTTTAATTTATATTTATGTAAAATTCTAAAATCCCCTTTTGGTACATTGCTCTGATGGCTCAGTTGCTGAAAGGTGCGCAACGTACAGATTAAAACTAGAGAAAACTACCCTAAGTTTACTTTCCATTTTAGTCTGGCTTCTGGTGCACCCGGAGAGTCCTACATTAAGATAAGAGGCAAAATACATGATGATGATATTGCTGTCTCAAAAGGGACCAGTGATAGGCTAGCTTAAAAATATTTAAGTAATTTTATTAGTGATGACTCATTTGCAACTCTACTATATAAGTGTAATTAAAGTTCACTCATTTAATTTACACCACGCTCGTTTGTTTTATGTCAAATGTGTTGAGATCACTAAAGTATGTCTTTGTGTGCTTGAATATAGATAATTGTTATTACTCATAAAATAAGCCTAGATAACTCAGCCATATATCTTTAAAATCTCTATCGCTACAACTTCCACACAATATGCACAGCACACTGCTCTTCGATGGTACTACCTCAGAACCCTTCCCAGTTTGTAGCGGAATCAAACAGGGCTGTGTACTGGCTCCAAAACTCGTTGGTATCTTCTTCTCGTCGCTAATGCGATATGCTCCCGATGACTGCTCTGAGGGTGTGAACATTTATAATAGGGAGAAAGGAAGCTTATATCACTTCAACCGACTCCGTGCGAAGAGCAAAGTGGATACTGTATTCATCAAAGATTCACTCTTCGAGGATGATGCTGTTCGTACCTCACATTGAGAGATATGGCTCCAAACAGCTGGTCAAATAGTTCTCAGGGGAATGCAAGGAATTCAGTTTAACGATTAGCCTAAAAAAGACCAACATTATGAGACAAGGCACATACTGCTTTTCATCAATCTCCGTTGAGGGAAACACCTTGAATGATGTCGAGTATTTCAACTACCTTGGCATAACAGGCACACTCTTCCTGGAAAAAGGAAATCGAAACCAGAATCGGCAAGTCATCATCGTTAATTGCTAGGCTAAATCAATGAACAGCTTACTGATAGGACGAACATCACTGTGTACCAGGTCTGCGTGCCAAGCACACTCCTTTATGGCAGCGAGTGCCGGTCGACCTAAGCTAAGCACATAAAGCAACTTAACAGTTTCAACTTCCGACGCTTGCGTTGGATACTACACGTCAAGTGGCAGGATAAATACACCAGTATGGAGGTACTCAGAATGAGCCAAATGCTGTTTATGCACTCATTTCTGAGTGAGAGTCGCCTGCGGTGGTTGGGTCATGTCAACAGGATGAGCTCGGAGCGAATTAAAAAAGCCCTACTTTACATTGAGCTGGTAACTGGTATGATGAAAAGAGGTCACTCCTGCCTCCGCTACATGGAAATTGCTGAGGGCGCACACCCAGGCCTGCAAAAGTGCGTGAGGGCATTCAAGTTGTGGAAGCCACCCTCAAGAATGAAGAGACACAAGTCAGGTGAAAGGAAAAGGGAGCAGATCAGTGGAAGTAAACGCCATCGTGCCTTGAGGACGGACGGAAGCCGGCATATACATAAAGTATATAAAAGCCGGGGTCACTCATTCTGTAACACTAAGGGACATCATCAGCAAAGTTTTATAAATTGAAAATATAGACGTAAAATCATAATCATTTTGGTTTCGAGATAATCAGAACTCGTGGTGTTTCTCGACGTAAAATATTATATAACGTCTTTATTTGAGCTTATATTTGTTATTTAAGAAAAGGGAACGATGTAAAAAGAGCCTTTAATAGTTTGGCTTACGATAGCGCTAACGGCAGCATTTGTGTTGAAGTAGATAAAAATGTGTGTCTTAAACTGCGAATGTTGGATAATTTGTTGTTTTTTTTTGGTTGTCGGTAGTAGTGCGCACTTGACTATTGTGCATAGCACCGAGACGCACAAGGAGTGAAATGAATTAGGGAGCGAGAGTGAAGAAACGAAACGACTGCTTATGCTATGTTGAGAATGAATAACCTTGTTAATATAATTGTAACTAGGACTGATTGAAATATTTCAATATAATTGAACAAGAGTCTAAATTCCCAGAACCCAGAACGCAAAATTGGGGACTCGTTCGATGATTCTGGAAATTCTGTTCGTTGACAACGATAGTGACGTTCAAGTCACAGTATCCAGTGTTGGTAAGAGACACAGCTGTTTATACGAGGCTTTTGCCTCATATATCCAACTGCCGCTGTTCAGTGTGGTCGGAGACCGTGCTGTCTGATTCAGTTTGCAGTGTCCAGTGGTTGTTGAGTTAAGCTCAGTCCATACAGAGAGGCAGTCCATGCAGAGAGGCGCTCGCCTCGCCGTTCCAGTCGTGTCCGTTGGGTTGTCAGTGAAAGTCCTGTCCGTTGAAAGAGCCAAGAGCCTCTTTATTTTAGTCCAGATTCCTGAGGGTGTTTTTGAACGAACAGCACAAACAAGGATCCACCTCATCGTTCGTGTCCAGAGTCATGAGTATGTCGGTCAACGACCAGTCCAAACAACTGGGCGTTCACATTGTCTTTCGGAATTATAGTGTCCTGCGCGTGTGTCGGTGGCAGTCCACTGGGGGCTCTCTATGGGAGGAGTTCGACTATTCATAAACAATATTCATTGTGCTAACAGGTAAACTTTGTGGGACAGAAATACGTTAGATTTAGTATTTTATGAACGCTTATTTTTTATGTGTATTCGTAAAACCAGGCAAGTAATCATTTTAAAATTTTGATTCATTTTTTTTCTCTCCATGTTCATTATATCAATTGGGAAGTAGGTTGTTTATGTCAATAATAAAAAGTAGTCATGGAATTCAAGATAATAGATGCCATAAGAAACGGGGAAACCGACTCCCACTGAAAGGGGGAGATATTGATCAATATAAGAAAGACAGATACAACGTGAAATTGAACTTATTGTAGCTTAATTACAAGCAGTTTTTGAAACAGAAAGACAGAAGGGCCCAGAGAAGAGATTACAGACGACCACCGTGACGATAGTAACTTCCATGAAGAAATGTATGGGGTAGCTGTGAGAGACGTGTTGTTGTGTTTACATTGTATGAGCATGCAAGGACGTGACCTAGTATAAAACACGTGGTTTGTGATGTGATCTCTAAGTGTGCGTGGTCATGGACTTGGAAGTGAGCTGACTATAAATGTATGGTTCAAGAGGTAATGGAGGTCGATTGCATACGAGGTGCTTAGGTGTTTTATTGTAGTTGAGTGTACAGTTGATTGCAGTGGATAGTATAGAGTGAATAGAGACAGTTGATAACAAGAACATAGTGTGTTAAAGCCTTGTTAATTGACCAGCTAGCTCTATTAGAGTAGTCAGCATGCATTGCGAGGACCCGTATTTATTAAACAAAGCTTGTAGGATGGCGGCTTCGTCAGCGAGCAATTTTAAGTATTATAGATACGATAACCCCAAAAAGCCAGTTAATAGTTATAATTATGAAAAGGAAAATATATTCCAGGAAGTTCAGGAAAGAGCTACATAGTTGAAAGATTCCATAAAATTTTCCTAACACCAGAAAAAAAATTAATAAAGGAAGAATAGAACTAAAAGTAGAATCCAAAAAGAAAATGGTAGACTCTAAAATGAAAATGATAGAATATATAAAGAAAGGTGAGTAATCTCAAATAACAGAAAAATAAAGTAATGGTCTTAAAACCCATGATTACAAATATCAAAAAACAATAGACGAGTTAAACCACTGCATGGAAGATAGTCATAGCCTCGGTATTGAGCTAGAAAATTATACTTCGTTAAAAGAAAAAGAACTAGAGGCACACAATGATAAATTTAGTGAACTAGAGGCAACGTGGTGCAGTGTTAAAATTAGATTTAAAAAGCTAGAAAGGGAAGGCAAGGAGAACAACATAGAACTAAATGAAAATGAAGGTGAGTCGGGGAATTTGAAACTGAAAATTGCCAAAATAACAATAACAAATGGTGTTGAAACATATCTAGTAAGTAAAAATTGTGATTTAAAAGCATTTTGTTTTAAATTTCAAGTACGCGGACATCCCTTTCATTTATGGTCGCACGTAATCGAAAAACGACAAAATTTATATTATTTATTTTGCCATCCTATATCATAGAATTTCATAAATAATGAAGTACAAAACTTCATCGCCTTTTTAAAAACAATATTTAAGTTGAACAAAAATTAACTTAATCGATTTTCGATATTATTTTTCGTGATTAAAGATAAAAACATATTTTAAATTTTGACAATATCGTACATGTGGAATAAAAACAGCAGCCACGAGCCTAGATCTCTTTCTGGGCCTTCTTGACGACTATCTCAGCCATCTGCCCCCTGCCCCAAGGGACGTAACAGTTGAGAACACCCCCTATCCCCGCATTGGTCGATTCTGAAGATGCCACCTGGGCATCCAGGGCACGAAGTTGAAAATGCCTCACTTTAAAGTGACCTCAGAAAGAAGGACTGGAATTTTTCTTACTTCTTCTCGCTACAGCTTTGGCGCAACCTGGCAAATCACACAGGTCTCTATGGTTAGGACTGCCGCAACGTGGGAGATCATCAATGACCTACCTAGGGTGAAACAGCTTATATGAAGGTTTCCTTAGAGTTGGCGTCTGATAAATTATTCATGGTATCTTTTGATAATCCGTACTGGCACTCCTGGCTAGGGTTGTCAATTTTGTTGAAAACAGCTGCCCGGGTACCCGTGAAAATTTCGAACGGGTACACGGGTTACCCGTTCTAATCGTCGCATAATTTTCCCCATCATGACCGCTATAAAATACAACTTGGCCACCATCCATTCACCTCATTTTGGACATTATTAGTAGCCAACGGTTTGCTACTTGCTTCCAGTAACATAATATTCCTAATGTACTACAATTAACTATAGTGCACTAATTTGTTTTATTCAATTACTGCTGTAAATGCATTCGTCATACTCATTAACTAAAACGACAGTAAACTGAACATGCAAACAAAATGTCAACAGCAATGACGTAACGTTCAGTGTCATACCTTGAATGTTAATATCCACTTGGCGCCGGTAGTCGATGCTAATAGCGATGAAGGACGCAATACTGCGGTAAATCTCAAGTGATCGTGCTTGGGTCAGTGGTACTGCTTTTGTTGACACCAAAAAATTTATTATATTGGGTGGATCGGCGGTTTGTTTATCAATTTCAATGTTATGAATAGGGTTGGTCATTTCTAAAGCCGAAAAACGTCATAGCTCAACGAGTAATGTTCTATTTTTAGATTACATTTTAGCGGAACAATGTTTTGAAGCATAAATACAGTCGAATCACTGTGTTCTCAAAATTGTTAGCATAGTAAAATTACGAAACTTTCGTTCCTTTTTCAATTCCAATTTGCTGTCTTAAATTAACGAAGAATTAACAAACAGCTGACAAAATACAGCCTTCTAAATATACCTACATTTATATATTGACTCGTATCTTTTATTAAATTTTTATGGAATCTGTCCTTAAAAAAGATAAATATAGCCCCAATATTTATATTAATAGCTCTCCGCCATATTATGACGAGGCCTTAGCGTTCAAATGGCGTTTTATCGCGTTGGGTTGCCATCGTTCGCAGACACAATTTAATTAAAATGGTTGCATTTTGCCGTGTCGCTGTCAACTCGATTGGCCTGATTCCACACGACGTCTTACCCATATTATTATTTTTGGGTGTATTAACACTATTATTAATATCAATATTTGGACTAAGCAAATACGTGTTAATGAACGCAAGAAGCACAAGCGAATGTAAGGGGTGTGGGCTATAGCAGTGCTTCTCAAAGTGGTGGTCCGCGGAAGTTATGAAGAAAGGAGAGAAAAACATAATTATAATCCTCCAATTGCTATCAATAATACTAACCCTGTAGAATTTGTCATTTTTGACAATAAGCGAATAAATGAAAGTAATAAAAGGAAATAAAATACATTTCGCTACCATGTAAGTACAAGGAAAATAGTGCACCGGTTCCTGGTGCAATGGAAAAATTCCTGCCGGTCCACTATACAAAAAAGTTTGAGAAGCACTGAGTTATAGGAGTGAAGAGAGGAGGGGGGAATAAGAAAAACGAAAATTAGATAGTATCAATCGGTGACCCATTTTCGACTATTTCAAAGCAAAGTTAGTGTCAAAGCAAGGATGTTTTTATAAACAAACAAAAAACAAGCACGGCCTCTTTCATCTCTATGCAGTCCATCCTCACAGCCGACGTCTTAACCATCTAACACTATTAGTAACTATTTAATTTATTAAATTTATATACAGACAACCTTATACGCATTAGTAACATCTTTTTTTCAAAGTCACCACGTGCTAATGAACACAAAAAAGTGAAGTGAGGAGAGGGGCTAGATAAACAACATTAGCTAATACCAATAGGCGTATTTCAAAGCAAAGTTAGTGTCAAAGCAGGGGTATTTTTTGTATTAACAAACGAAGCCTCTTTCATCTCTAAGCAGTCCATACTTTTTTGGCAGCGGACTTTTGTTTTCTTTATAGGATTCTTTTCAAGAACCAAAACTTTGTTGTGTTGTGCGATTTATGTTTCAGGTTGAGAGAAAAAAGATGTATCAAAATGCATTGTAGTTTGTTGGGACCGTATTTTATTTCTCCTTAGATGTAATTCACAGCATGTTTTTGAAAAAAACAATTCATTTTATAAATTGTTTCGCGAGCCACAATGTAAACACAAAAAATCCGCATGGGAGCCGAAGTTTGGCCTACGGTTAATATAGACATTGAATCCACATTTTCACGGGTACCCGAGCGGAATTTTACTACCCAGGTAATCACAAGGCAACGGGTACCCGTTGACAGGCCTACTCCAGGCCCTGAACCGGCACCGGTCAATGGCGTTGCTAGTAAAAATAAAGGTGACGAAACCGTCGCTTCGGAATAACCCGACCTTCAACGGGTACTGTGGTTTTCATCAACTTTAGTCTAATGCTCAGCCTAAGATCCTTACACCGAATGTAATCATGTGTGACTAGCACCTAACATTTAACATCGGACCTCGGCATTGCCTGCCAGGAGTTGTTGGTTTCGTGTTGTGTCCAGCTCCACAACCCTACTCTGTCAATTCACGTAGAGCCCAACCCCTTTTCGACAGTGTCAAGATCAATGTTCTATACTTCAATAGTGTCTATATTACTGTTGTCTTTTGCAGATTAATGCAAAGAAAAACAATATTAGAACAGCGTCTAAAGCATTAGACTAATACTATCTATAAAATTGTCTCTATTTGTTATGGACATTTGAAAACATATTTCTTTTTTTTAATCTAATGCTCATTCTGATACAAAAACTCAATTTTAAAACATATATATAGTAGTATTTAAAAAAAAACTTCTTACTTATCCGTAAATGCAAAATTACACCTTTCTAAAACAGTATGCCACTTGCAATGTACCTACTTTAAAAATAATATATGTACTTTTGTTCCAGTTTAAGTTAATAATAAGCTAAAAGAGTTACATAAATTGTTTTTGCGATTAAAATTAAGGCGATACACAGTTTTTTAAAACGTACCTTTGACAACTCAGATAAAGCTCTTGGGAAACTGAATTTTGTAGTGCCTAATGTAAATATTCTGTTATTCGGCATCTCCAAAACAGCCTTTTCTACGTTGACTTTGAAGGTTTTGTTAACATTTACAGGGTATTGATTTAATTGTTCATTGAATTTGTTCATGCCCATAAAACGATTAAAATCAATTACGTTCCTGCAAAAAAACATAATATATAATCCCATTCTCTTAAAATAGTTTGACATGCAGATTGTTGAGTTGATTTTTTTTTAAATACACACACACACACACAAACATATATATATATATATATATATATATATATATATATATATATTAATTTCCTGAATTGGGAATATTCGTCTTAATATTAATGTGAAATTCTATATCTAAAACATACCAACAATTATTTTTAACAATTGCTACTTTTAGATAATTCATTTAAACCAACATTCGGAAACATTAGTTTTCATTTACATTTTAAGACACTTAAAGGGAAGAAACGTCATTTTTAAATCCTTTATATTAACTCGTGGTGTCTGCGGCGGACCTTGCTTGCTTGCTTGCTTGCTTGCTTGTCGCCAAAACTTTTGATCGATTTTTAACCCACTTGCTCGCAAGATAGCGAGCTGAAATTTTGCACGCAGTTTCGTACCGATGATAAAAACAATGTATCAAAATTTCAGATCGATCGCATGTACCGTAATTAAATTATTGATTTTTTAGATTATTTTTTTTATTCCTATGTATCATGCTATTTTTTGAGATAGAGCGTCGCGGTGCGTATTATATTGAACAACCTTTCTGTCGCGCAATAAGGTGCGTATTTTATTGACAGCTCTTTTTATAAACATATTCCTGATCGGTGCGCATTATATTAAACACGTTTTACGACACAACTTCAATTTTGTATTTCTGGATGGTCTGGCGCTGCGTATTATAATGAACATTCTTTTAGTTACTTCTCGTACATAAAGGATTTATAGTCAAAAACTTGGTTTTTTACGGGTTTTTCTTATTATATTTTTGAAATGTTGAAGTTTTAAGTTTGAAAAGTATGCAGATTTATCTTTCATTAAATAAATGCATTTGAATTTTTCATAGAGTCACATACATTATCTTTTCATAAACCCATATTCAGAACATTCTTTTTTTTTGACCCATTGTCACATGGAGGGGAGAAGTAAAAAAAAATAATTAAATGGTACATTTGCGTTTCTTCACTTCGGGTCTTTATTTGTTTTACTGACACGTACACACGTATAAATGCACACATGCAGTAATGCACACTGAAGTTTAATACAAAAACTGTTATTCTATTTATCAGATCTATAATTTAAAGTGAAGAATTACGTGTATTCTACTTTATTATATTTTCGGGGAAAATGTAATTGATATTTCGTAAATAGATAATTTTAATAATATTCCTCATTCTGTCTATTCCCCGTGTATTGATAACTATTTATAACATGTTTGGATTTTTTTTACATATACATTTCGGATACCTCTTGTCGTTTACATCCTTTTTAACTTCTCTGTAGATAAAATGAAATTAAACACACTTATTTAAATCAACATTTTGAATACATTATATGTCTTGAGAAATAGACTCTAAAGGTAAATGAATTAAGATTCTAGTAGAGAAAGAGTAATGAAAAAAAATTAATAATACAAACAAAAAAACAATTTAAAAAAAAATAAATAAATAAATCAACACATTTTCATGTGTTATGATTTGTATAATTGTTTAAAATTTTCAAGAGGGTTATGATTTTTTAGGATTGTTATAATGTATTAATGTTTGTTATTATTTTTTATGATTGTTTAGATTTTTATTTTAAATTAAATATTTTATACGGTTTCACTATTGCTGAGGATTGTTGCGCCCTACTTTCTAATCAGTAAACACACAACGAGCAAGCTGTCAGGGGTATGAGAATCACTGGGAGTGAATGCTTCTTGACTGGAGTGAACTTCTGTCACGAGAATATGTCTTAGTGATGTCTGAGTGAACTTTTGGTCACACGGGGTGTGACAGAGGACACGCCAGGGTCAATCGAGACCAGTTTTGGGGGTGTTAAAAGGGACGAGCTGAGTGGAGTTGCGGGTTGTTGTGTAGTTGGGCAGTGTGTTGCAGAGAGACCCATCGGGATAGACCGAGGAGATAGAGTTTTTGAGAAAGGTTGAGTTGTAACGTCAACCAGAGGCGGTCAGGTTGGACCGAGAGCATGAGTGAATATACAATCTGTTGTATCGAATTAATACTGTTCAGGCAGAACAGCCAGAGTGACAGTTCTGTACAGGAGAATAACCATTGGATGATACCTCGACTTGTGTCAGTTCTTGTATGTCGAAAGTAAGCGGAGAGCAAGGCTGCAATCCACTAAACAACGAGACCTAACACAAGCCTTTTGGTAAACAACGCAGCGTTTACGGACCAAAGCTATATGATGTTATACTGTGACTCAATGCCTTTCCATCTTTGTTTCTCTAAGTCTTGTACCATGGCTATTGGGGTATTAATTGACTCAATGCTTCGCAACCTTTGTTTCTCTAGCTTATATACCCATTCTAAGCATGGTAGTTTCTCTCTCGTTAGCAATGTCAACGAATTCCTGCCTTCAAAAACTTGACCCTCTGTATGTCTACCAAATTCGCATGCCGCTCGACGACCGTTTCCTCTTTAACAAAAAAAATAAAAATAAATATTTCACAAAAAACTTACTGTTTTGGAATAATCTTGATAAAAAATTCGAACTTCTTTGTTCTAGGTGTTGTAAATTTGTATCTAGCCACTCTGAAGAAAACAAAAACAACACGAAATAATTACTACGCTAATGAATTACTAAATTTAAATAAATTTGTTTTTGTTATTTCGAATTTTGTATTAAAACAAGTGGTATCTAGTTCATTGGACAATTGTTATACAAAGATTGGAATACACAATTTTTTGTATTAAATAGAGCCTACTTTCAACCAACAATGCATGATATAAGTTGTAAACGTCAAACATATTTAAGGTAAATGCATAAAATAAAAACAGGGTATTAGTAGGCCTGACAGGACGTAACACAACAGCGAACGTTTCGGCAAAGAGCCTTCTTCAACGGACAAATAGTACACAAATGAAACGAATAAAACGAAATAATAGAAAAAAAACACTTAGCTGCGGTGAAATCCAAGTAGTCCAGTAAAGATAAAGCAAGGAGAGAAAAGTAAGAGCTTAAATAGGAAAGGAAAGGGTGGGTGTGGCCAATCAATCAGCTTGTCAGTGCGAACACAACGTTGATCCCATGTGGTGTAAGAGTCCCATATTCATGGATTAGTCTATTCTCCAGACTGACCCGGCCGGGTGTGTTTGTACAAGAAACCAAGGCGGTGACAGACATGTCATCGACGCCCATGTGGTCCCGTCCATTGAAGTGTCGGGAGACAGGACACTGTTTGTCTTGTTTAATGGCCCGTACATGTTCCGCGATACGGCAAGAGAGTAACCTCCCCGTTTCACCAATGTACTTCAAAGGACAGCGCTTACACACAATGGTGTAGACCACATTGCGGCTAGTACAAAGATAGCCATTCCTAATCTTGAATGTCCCCTTAGGGAAGACAATCTGGTCCGTCTGGGTAACAAAGGGACATGTCTTGCAGCGATTACGACCACATGGCTTAGTGCCCAGATTAGTTCCGTCCTCCCATCTGGGCACTAAGCCATGTGGTCGTAATCGCTGCAAGACATGTCCCTTTGTTACCCAGACGGACCAGATTGTCTTCCCTAAGGGGACATTCAAGATTAGGAATGGCTATCTTTGTACTAGCCGCAATGTGGTCTACACCATTGTGTGTAAGCGCTGTCCTTTGAAGTACATTGGTGAAACGGGGAGGTTACTCTCTTGCCGTATCGCGGAACATGTACGGGCCATTAAACAAGACAAACAGTGTCCTGTCTCCCGACACTTCAATGGACGGGACCACATGGGCGTCGATGACATGTCTGTCACCGCCTTGGTTTCTTGTACAAACACACCCGGCCGGGTCAGTCTGGAGAATAGACTAATCCATGAATATGGGACTCTTACACCACATGGGATCAACGTTGTGTTCGCACTGACAAGCTGATTGATTGGCCACACCCACCCTTTCCTTTCCTATTTAAGCTCTTACTTTTCTCTCCTTGCTTTATCTTTACTGGACTACTTGGATTTCACCGCAGCTAAGTGTTTTTTTCTATTATTTCGTTTTATTCGTTTCATTTGTGTACTATTTGTCCGTTGAAGAAGGCTCTTTGCCGAAACGTTCGCTGTTGTGTTACGTCCTGTCAGGCCTACTAATACCCTGTTTTTATTTTATGCATTTACCTTTTTAAAAGCCTGATTGCAGTCTCACCCCCATTACTTTAAACATATTTAAGGCAGACGGGTAGAATCAACGATTTTATTTTCATATGTAATTTAAGACGATAAAACAGTTTCACGTTTGGCTCGCAATCATTTCCTAACTATAATTTCGTTTGTTTACTTAACTTAAAAATAAATATTTTATTTTTAAAAAATGATTATAAATGAATGCTTTAGACGTTTCATGTATAGGTCCTTAAAAATCATATCAAAATGATTTTTTTTTGTTGTATATATTACCACTTTTAAAATGAAATTTTTTAAGGGAAACAATTGCTAAAACATTCACAGGAAAAAATGTGTTAGTCAAGGAGATTAAAGATAATTTGGCAGCGAACCATTCGTTAACTTTTTTTTCGGTATGATTTCGAGACAAGACTACAACCATGCAAAACTATCCGCATTTACTTTCATACAATATTTAAAACTATCCGCATTTACTTTCATACAATATTTAAAACTATCCGCATTTACTTTCATACAATATTTAAAACTATCCGCATTTACTTTCATACAATATTTAAAACTATCCGCATTTACTTTCATACAATATTTAAAACTATCCGCATTTACTTTCATACAATATTTAAAACTATCCGCATTTACTTTCATACAATATTTAAAACTATCCGCATTTACTTTCATACAATATTTAAAACTATCCGCATTTACTTTCATACAATATTTAAAACTATCCGCATTTACTTTCATACAATATTTAAAACTATCCGCATTTACTTTCATACAATATTTAAAACTATCCGCATTTACTTTCATACAATATTTAAAACTATCCGCATTTACTTTCATACAATATTTAAAACTATCCGCATTTACTTTCATACAATATTTAAAACTATCCGCATTTACTTTCATACAATATTTAAAATTATCTGCATTTACTTTCATACAATATTTAAAACTATCCGCATTTACTTTCATACAATATTTAGACCGAAAAAAAGCGTTTCGAAATGTGTTTTTTTTTAATAACGCAAACAATTGTATTTTCTGAACACTGCATTTATTGGAAAGATCTGACATAACTGGCAAGATGCAGTTTTACCGCTGTAACTGAACTTTTTATTGAAATATTGATATATTTTCTGTAACTGAGTATTTTTTTCCCCAAAGAAATCACATATTTATTACCAATTAAATAACAAATGTTTTTGAATCTTTTTTGGAACACAATAGTAAATTAATTCGTTCTTTAAATTACAAAACCCGTAAAAAACAAAGTTTTTGACGATAAATCCCTTATATATATATGAGACATAACTAAAGGTATTGATTATGTTCAAAATAATATGCACCGCGCGACAAACATTTACAGACTAAACGTGACTGAAATCTGCTTGCTGTAAAACAGTGGGGGGGGGGTGGTAATCGATGGCTGGACTGAACTCCAGTGACACGTGGAGGTGAACAATAACAGACGGCGAAATAGAGATAAATGGAGATGTGCTAAAAGTGTAGAAAGTTAATTACGGTATATTCGATCTATTTGAAATTTTGATACAATGCATTTTTAGGTAACAAAAGTCTATGTGCTAAATTTCAGCTTGATAGCATCACAGGACGTGGGTTATTTTTGACGTTTGTTTTTCCGCCCGCCCTTGACAGAAAGACAAGAGGGTGAAGTTAATATAAGGGATTTAAAATAAAAAAAAGTAGAAATTAAACAAAACCCGTAAACACAATTTTTTTGTTACTTTAAATCTATACTAATAAAAGGCAAAGCCCTGACTCACTCACTCTCCATCACTAATTCTCCAACTTCCCGTGTAGGTAGAAGCATGAAACTTTGGGAATGTGTTGAGTAGCCTCTCGCGACGAAAATTGGCGTAAAAGAATTTTAAAATTAACACTCATGGGGGCCGGGGGCTCAAAATCGTTTTTTTCCTTCTATTGGCTTTATAAACATTTGAAAATCACTAATTCTCCTATTTCCCGAGTAGGTTGAAGCATGAAACTTTGGGAAGTTGTTGAGTACACTTGCGCGATGGTAACATGCGAAAAAAAATTAAATTATCACTTACTGGGGCCCAGGGGCCCAAATGTAGTTGTTTCCTTATATGAGCTTTATAAAAACTGAAAATCACTAATTCTCCTATTTCCTGTGTATGAAGAAGCATGAAAGTTTGAGTAGTTGTTAAGTAACATTCTGAGATGGTAACAGGTTAAAAAATTATATAAATTATCACTTACTGGGGGCCGGGGGCCCAAATGTAATTTTTTTAATATAAAAAACTGACTCATCACTAATTCTCCAATGTCTCGTGTTGGTAGCAGCATGAAACTTTGGAGAGTTGTTAAGTACACTTCCGCAATGGTAACAATCAAAACAAATGTAAAATTATCATTCACTAGGGGGCCGGGGGCCAAAATGTAGTTTTTTCTGATATGAGCTATATAAAACAGACTCATCATTAAATATATAACTTCCTGTGTAGGTAGGAGCATGAAACTTTGGGAAGTTGTTGAGTACCCTCCCGCAATGGTAGCAGACAAAAACAAATTAAATTATCAGCTTGATAGGATCGCGGGAAGTGTGTCATTTTTTTACTTTTCGCTTTTGTTTTTCTGCGGGACTAGGACATACAGACAGACAAGATGGTGAAGTTAATATATTTATTATATCCATCATGATCCAGATTGAAATCACTTGGTGTTTTGAATTTGTGTTTCGCGGATTCTCAACGTAACTGAAATACTAATTTCCGCAGCGAAGCGGGGGTATTTTGCTAGTCCCTTATATATGAGACATAACTTAAAGTATTGATATGTTCAATATAATACGCAACGCGCGAGAAACATTTACAGACTGAAACTGACTGATCTCCACTTAAGTAAAACCAGGGGCGGGCGTGTGGTCATCTATGGCTGGACTGAACTCCAGCACGTGGAGATGATCATTAGCAGACGGCTACATTGAATTATATAGAGATAAACTTAAAAAAATGGATTAATTTAATTACGGTACATTCGATCGATCTGAAATTTTGAAACAATGCATTGTTAGGGGACACGAGTCTATATGCAAAATTTCAGCTCCATAGCATAACGTAAAATGAATCATTTTTTACTTTTATTTTTCCGCCCGCCCACGAAAGACACAGAGAGAGCGAGAGAGAGAGAGAGGGGGAGAGAGAGAGAGAGAGAGAGACAAAGAGACATGACGTCGAAATTAATAAGGGATTTTAAAAATATGTTACCTGTATGGCATTTGCATGATCTTAGGTAAGATACATACACATATAGCCACCATAATCATTATGAAAATATGCAGGTATTTAACCCAATAATCCATTGTCACGTCTTGGCAGCGAACTTCGTGATATGCGTCTAAATAACAGCATCTAAAATTATATATGTATTATATTGAAATGTAAATTCGAGAGTTTTAAAGTAAAATCTCACGATTATTAAATTGGTCATTTTAAAAAAAAACCTAGGCTCTTGACAAAAGGTAAAAATTACATGAATTGATGGTCAATATTCCCTCTACGATTCGTTGGTTCATGTGCAATGTGAAAAAAAAACAACAACTCATGTGCAACATTGCACAATATTTATTTTGTGTGAAATATTTTTTTTTAATTTGCTACACGTCGGTAAGATATCTGCGCGGCTGGGCAGCCGGGCAGGTTAAAGGTAACATTATTGATGGTACTTAAAATTACTGTGGGAAACGTATTTACAATTTTATAAAACATAAGCTATATTATAGAAAAAGCTTAATTTTTTTTTCTTCAAATATTATTTTTTGTTATAATTTTAAGTCGACAAATCTTTATATATTAACGCAAGTGATTAGCTCTTTAGTGTTTTCTGCTAAAGAACACGCCTTTAAAACGCTAAACATGAGCATGTGTTGTAGAGGAACATAGTCATGATTTGTTATTTCTAGCCACATCCCACAACCAAGCTTGTGAGGCGAGCGCACAATTGACTTCGGTATCTAGCCCATCGATATACATAATTCCTGTCGTCTGTATGTATGTATGTATTTTTGGATGTAACGGATATGACGTCATATAATATTTTTAGGTTATGTTAGGTGGCGCTGCGATCGATTTTGTATAAAAATATTAAATGACATCATTTTTGTGTTCTTATATTTTAATTTTTTTTAAAAAGGGAACGATGTAAAAATATGATTTGAAGATTTATAATTATTATGAAATACTTTGTGTGCATTTCAGCAAGTTTAATATTTCTTATTTATCAAACACGGATAAGTACGTATGTTAATTATGTAAATTGATTCCCGTGGTCTGTATGGATTGTATAAAATTATAATATGACGTCATTGTTTTATGCTTATATTTTATTTTTTGAAAAGGAACGATGTACAAATAGGATTTGAGGATTTATAATACAGATAACCCGTCACTAAATCATTAGCGGCGTATGATAAGCTGCGGGTCAGCTAGTTATAACATAAACCTAAAAGTTGTATCGGATCAACTTAAAAAATGCTGGTGCAAATTGAGAATGGGACAGTGATGTGCTGATCCTTGTAATGGTTCTATTAGTTAGTAGGCTCCTCCTGTTGTAGAAGATAAAATAACAAATATTCCGTGTAGTCCCTAAAATATCTACTCTAATTTCACTGCACACAAGAATATTAATAATATAGTTAACTGACCCGAACTTATAAAATAAATGAAAATATGTGATTACAATAAATGTAAAGTGCTTAGACAAAAATCGATATATAATATGAAATTCAACATTACCATAGCCATATAAAATAATGGCACAAGGATAAGCTACACTAAGCTTAAGTTAAAAATAATCTGTGACGATTAACAATGAAAAAAAACTAATAAAGTCTATTATGGCTAGTGAATTTAAATTAACTGATAATAATGATATAGACATTTCCATAAAGGATTTGCAGTTAGGGAGAGAACAAAACTGCAATTTTAGGTGAAGAAAAGAAGGCCCTTACCAATCAATTTTGAACATTATTATTTTATACTTTATTAAAATCTTTTATAATTGATAATATTTTTTTTCTTTATATTATTATTATTTTCTTGTATTTTTAAATAGTGGGAGGGAAGGAAACTAATTTAGCATTTTCCCCAGGCGGCGAAAACTCTCGCTAGGCCGCTGCTGTTTTGACTAGTTCTACAAAATATTGTATTCCTCTTTTGAGAAACTATTTTCCAAAATTTAAATTACCAACTTAAATATATTTTAAAAGCATATGTAATAGGTTTGGGAATAAAACAAGACAAACAATAAAACAGTTGGAATTTAAACTTCTATAAAAATTTTGGTTTGAAAGAAAAATTTAATAAGGTGATATCGAATTTCTTAAACAGAAACAGTCACCTTAAAAAAAGAGTATCTTAAAACCAAGTGTCTTGAGCAGTTTTAACATGATGCCTGTTTGCCTACTGTATATACTTAAAACGCAATGAAAACTTGTGACGTAGTTTTATTAAAGTGTCTATGAATGAAGGAATATGTGTTTTGCTTGCATACGTGTTCGTGAAATAATCCTGATGATTTGGTCAAACTATAATTTGAAAAATATAACTCTGTTCTATAAAAAATGTCATAAGCGTTTCGTACATCTCTATCTAATTTTTTTTCCGGGAATCCATAGATTTAATATATAATCCGTCAAAGGCTTAGACAATAATGATAAAATAATTATCAAATGTTTACAATATTACTAGACTTCTCAAAAGTATTTGACAAAGTCCATGACCTTAGTTTACTCAAAAAATAACTACTTTGGAATCTCAGGTCCCTTACATCACTGGATCCAAAGACTTTCTTTTGGGCAGGGAGCAAACTGTAATAATTAATGGATCTAAATCTGCACCAATAAAAGTTAACTCAGGAGTTCCACAAGGAACTATGCTAGGTCCCTTACTCTTTTTAATTTATATAATGATTTAACCAACAAAATTTGTAATGGGTACACACATTAGGTTATTTGCAGATGATTGTAAAATCTATATAACAATTTATAGAGAACAAGATAGCAAAATTTTATGGAAAGTCTTAGATGCATTGGTAAAATGGTAATTTAACTGAAGTATGTCTTTATACATTGTTTTTATTATCGGTACGAAACTGCCTGCAAAATTTCAGCTCGCTAGCTTACGAGCAAGTTGGTTAAAAATCGATCAAAAATTTTGGCGACAAGCAATCAAGCAATCAAGCAAACAAGCAATCCAGCAATCAAGGGTGCAGACACCACGAGTTAATATAAAGGATTTAAAAAGAGCTGCCAATTTCATTACTAAAAAATATTTAAAAACTGAAAAGAATAAAGCCATAAGTTAAATAAATCATTTAGCCTTGAAACACTAGAGAATAGAAGAACCAAAAGTAAAATAGTAATTGTAAAGAAGGCATTTAATTCTATTTTAGAAATACAACACAAAGATTACTTAATATAACCCTAATACTACGATAGATATAAGAATAAAACCAGCCTTTCTTAATCAGAATGCAAGAACAAACACATTCAAATTATCCTTCTTCTCGTCCAGAATTCGGACTTGGAATGGATTGTCTGAAGAAACCAGGAAAACCAACACTTTAGCAACATTTAAAACTCTAATAAGAATGCAGCACTAGACAGAAACCATAGATAAGCGTAGGATGCAACAATCTTCTGTATAGAATGATCGTCTTTAACAGATAATATAAAATAAGACAAAGTAACTGTTATCGGACACATCGGATCTACAGTATTAGCATATCAATGAAAATAAAACATTAACCCCATGTGGTGCAAGGGTCCCATATTCTTGGATAAGCCTATTCTCCAGACTAACAATGTCGGGTTTGCTTGTGCCTAAGAACATTGCGGTGACAGACAGGCCAACCATACTAATATGGTCTTGTTAATTAAAATGTCTTGCGTTTCAAGACATTTAAATTGGCATATACTGTTTGAATATGGTTCCATGGCAAAACGACAAGTGACAAAACAAAAAGGAGACAAAATCACAATGTTTTGTCACTTCGTCATTTTGTCACCATATGGTTTTATCACTTGTCGTTTTGGGGTTTGGCGATTGTCGTTTTGTCACCTTGCCATTTTTCTCTTTTCGTTTTATTCTGGTTACCTTGAATAGGATATATCAATTTTATTGGAACGTTATTAGCAAATAAATAATTAGTTAACATTGTTTAAATCATTTTTAAATTCTACTCTACATTGTACGGATGAATTAGGAAATAATATATTGAAGTAGTTAACAACTGTATTGAAACGAATAATAATGTACTTGTATTTCAGAGAGCCAACGCCATCATTGCCTCCGATGTATGCCTGACAGAAATAAAGATCTTTCAGAGGTTTAGGTCGGACGTTCAAGGCTGAAAAATATAAATTTAATTTAATATTTAGTAATTTAATATATTATAACAAAAATTGCTCAAATTTTAAAAAAATGCATATCTTTAAATTATAATATTATCTATAATAACAAAAGGACAATATCTGGCCAGTCCTCGATAGCAATTTATCCCTCAAACTCCTTCAGACTCCTACAGCCAATCATTAGCGAAGAGAAAAATTAATCTCATTTTCATATTAAAAAAAAATTACGCGGACGTCCAAAACGAGTTATTTTTTGCGCAGTATTTCCGGCATCGGTAGATAAACAAGGTCGTACAGATGCTGACGTCAAAAGAAAGATCGGAAAAGCAAGAGCAGCCTTCAAGCAACTCAAGAATGTTTTGGGTCTCCAACAACTTAGGCAGCAAGTTAAAAGTAAGGATTTTTAACGCTATGGTGAAACCTGTACTGCTATATGGAGCCGAGACATGGAGAACAACGGCCATAAACCTGACCAGAATCAAGTCCTTCATTAACATTTGTCTCAGATGGATTCTCAGAATTCATTCACGGAAAAGAACAGCAGCCTGGAACTGTGGCAGCGGACACAACAGAAGCCCATTGAGGAAAAGATCATTCAGAACCGGTCGAGGTGGATTGGTCAGAAATTAAGAAAACCTGTTTCTAATACAACAAGGCAAGCCCTACCACAAGGTAAGCTGAAAAGAGGCCGTCCTTTAAACACTAAACGCCAAGAATTTAGGCTTACTTCAAGAGAAAATGTAATGAATGGAAGATCTTGGAGAAGCTGGCCCATAAAAGAAATTCCTGGATGTCTCTCGTAGGTGGCATATGCCCTTTGAGGAATCGCAGACGCCGACGATGATCGGTTGATGCCTTTCATGGACGAGAAGGCTCAACTAAAAACAACATTTTTGGCATCATTCAGTACTGTGTTCCCATCTTGAAGTGTGTCACTCCTGCTAATCACTAGTGTTACCCATAGACAACATACCAACGAAACGACGTCAAAACGTCCTTGGACAGGCTTTGTTGCTCGTTTCAAATATAAAATTTAATTGAAATTTGATTATTATATGTTTTTAGAATTATAATTCAATTACAAAAAAGGTCCCGTGTAACAGAAATAAATACCTTTTTACTCCACATTAATTATAACTTATTATTATAAAGTATAGTATAATAATAATAAAAATAATAGTAATAGCAATATAGTAATGTCTTAGTCGTAAGCCTTAAACTTAAACGTAAACCTAGCATAACAGAAACAATAAGAATTTTAATCTTAGTTTTAGTAATAACGACAACACTTTTAAGGGCATTAACACCAACCATTACACATCCTAAAAATCAGATTAATATATCAATATTTATAAACCACCACGACACAAAGACCACCAACTACACCTCTATCTTAAGCATAATAAATAAAATTACCTTCAAACAATGGGAACATAAAATATGTAGATATAGGAAAAGCACTTAATTTTAATTTTGCTCCTCTCCAGTGACATAGAACTTATTATCATCCAAATGCCAAATCTATACTAAAACATGCACTAGCAAACAAGGTGCCATTCAGTGTGGCACCTGCAATGAATGGTACCATATGGTATGTCTGCATACTAACACAACAAAGTACATAGCAACAGGCCAAGGAAATACATATGCTTCTTGGCACTGCATACATTGTGGGTTGTCCCAAATCAGTTCAGACTTGTTTAACTACAGGGACCTAATCACCACAAACACTTACAGTGTTTTGGCTAATCCTAATATAAATAACCCACTAAATAAAATGAAACCTTCCACACAAACCAATAAAAATAACCATAAACAATTTAGTCATACTAATAATCAAAAAATTCTGAAGTCACTAAAAATTAATTTCCAAAGAATACAAAATAAAATTCCACATTTATATCTACTTATAAATACAAAAGAACCAGACATAATTGCTTGTTCTGATACTTCGGATTTTTTAAAAAGCAATTATAATATATTAAGAAAGATACACAGATACACCAGCCAATTATGGAGGCGTGCTACTTGCAATCAAATCGAATATTATAGCTGAAGAAATTACTACACTGTACACAACCAAACGTTATTAGGACATTTTATGCTAATGATACTTTGACTCTGGCACCTAAATGTAATTATGCCTGTCACGCACAACATGGCTGCTAAAACGTGTGACGTTTGACCTCCCAGATAATAATTCTCAAACGTACGACCTATGAGACAAAAGAAATAGCCAATATAAACTGATAGACATTTATGGCAAGACGACACCAGACACCAGTGAGCAGTGTATAAATACTGGGACAAATCAGACATTTTTCCTCCCTTACAAAGACTGTTCTTGTAAAACTGAGCCCAGCTGATAGATACCGTTTCAGGTTTGAATAAAAAATCAGTCTTGAATAGTTTCAAATGTATATTTTTTAATGTTAGATGCTAATTATTCTTTTGTATATGATTATTGTTTGTTTATATATATATATATATATATATATATATATATATATATATATATATATATATATAAATATATGTGTGTGTGTGTGTGTGTGTGTGTTTGTGAGTGTGTTCACTATTATTGTTTCAGCTAGTTACCTATAGGAGAGTAACGTATAGACTACTAAAGTGTAGCTAGTAAAGTACATCTCGTAAATTACCTTGAAGTTTAGTAAAGCAGAGTTATGCACTAGACATGCTTGTTGGCATAAGAGGTAAAGGCGACAACAAGCCACAAAGATTGAGAAAAAGTGTGAAGGAACGTAAATGACGGTCATGACTGTCGGGTCTGTCAACAATGAACACCCACTAAATTTAGTTAACGACATTATATTAGGAGAAATGATGTGATCCGCTTTATTAAGTTGAGTAGTGTCAGCGTGCCTCATTGTATTTATTTTATACGTTGTTATTGCCTAAATATATATTTTATATCTATTTCATTTTGTATATGTTTGTATGTAATTGAATATATTTTCTCTCTTTGTATACATCGGTGTCATGAGTAGGGCTGTCAATTTTGTTGAAGAGTACTGCCCGGGTACCCGTGAAAATTTCGAACGGGTACTCGGGTTACCCGTTCTAAACGTCGCATAATTTTCCCCGTCATGATTGGTATACAATGCAACCTAGCCACCATTCATGCACCTCATTTCACACAGTAGTAGTAGCCAACTGCTTGCTTCCAGTAACATACTATTACTAATTCACTACAATTAACTATAATGCACTAAAAACTTGTATTCAATTCCTGCTGTAAATGCATACGTCTTACTCATAAACGACAGTAAACTGAACATGCAAACAAAATGTCAGCGCCAATGACGTAACGTTCTGTGTCATACCTTGAATGTTAATATCCCCTTGGAGTCTGTAGTCGATGCTAATGGCGATGAAGGGCGCAATACTGCGGGAAATCTCAAGTGATCGTGATTTGGTCAGTGGTACTGCTTTTGTTGACACCAAATAATTGCTGACATTGGGTGGATCGGCGGTTTGTTTATCAATATCAATTTATGAATAGCTTTCAGAAAGCATTTTATCGCATTGGGTTGCCACCCTTCACAGACACAATTTCATTAAAATGGTTGCATTTTGCCGTGTCGCTGTCAACTCGCTTGGCATGATTCTACACGGCCGACGTTTTACCCATCTTATTAACTTTAAAAACTGACAACTTTGGGTGCATATCAATTTTTTTGGCTAGGCAAACATATGTTAATGAACGCAAGAAACACATGTGAATTCAAGAGTGCTTCTCAAAGTGGGGGTCCGCGGAAGTTATCAAGAAAGGAGAGAAAAATATAATTATAAACCTTCTATTGCTACCAATAATACGAACCCTATAGAATTTGACAGTTTTGACGATAAACAAATAAATGAAAGAAATGAAAGGAAATAACATAATAGGAAATAAAATACATTTCGCTACCATGTAAGTACAGTGAAAATAGTGCACCGGTTCCTGGTGCAATGGAAAAAATTCCTGCCGGAAAAACGGCATCAGATAGTATCAATCGATGACCCACTGTCGGCTATTTTAAAGCAAAGTTAGTGTCAAAGCAAGGGTGTTTGTATGAACAAATTACAAATACGGCATCTTTCATCTCTGTGCAGTCCATCCTCACAGCCGACGTCTTACCCATCTTACACTGTTAGTAACTATTTAATTTATCAAATTTAAATACTGACCACCTTGTACGCATTATTAACATCAGTTTTTCTAGGTCATCACGTGTTAATGAACACAAGAAGTGCAGGGGTCTGGGTTTTATTAACAAACACAGCGTCTTTCATCTCTAAGCAGTCCATCTTTTGTTTTTTTGCAGATTACTTTTGTTTTCTTTATATGATTCTTTTAAGGAACCAATTTTATTTTTGTGTTGTGCGATTTCTGTTTCACGTTGAGAGAAAAAAGTATATATCAAAATACATTGTATTTGTTGCGACCGTATTTTATTTCCCGTTGACAGATACTTTCCGTTGACAGATATTTCTCCTTAGATGTACTTCACAGCATATATTTGAAACACAAATTTTCATTTGATAAATTGTTTCGAAAGCCACAATGTAAACACAAAAAACCGCATGGGAGCAGAAGTTTGACCAACGGTTAATTAAGACATTGAAGCCACATTTTCACGGTTACCCGGGTTGAATTTTACTACCCGGGTAATCACACGCCAACAGGTACCCGGGTACCCGTTTACCGGCCTAGTCATGACTCCTTATTTATATTTATATGTGTTGAGCGTACTGTGTGATACTGAACTGAACTGAACTATCCCCTAACCCGTCGTTGGGTCGTTGGTGCACCATCGTGAACTGCTCACTATCTCAAGCCATTTGTCCATGTCTTGTTCTGCCTTTTGGGAGTCACTGAATGACAGACCGGTCCACTTTTTGATATCGTCTTCCCATATCTTCTTTTGTCTGCCTCTTTTCATTCCTCCCTTGTCTGTACCTTGCAATATAGTCTTTGCGATACCTCCAGTTCTAGTCACGTGTCCGTACCATCGTAGTTTCCTTTTCTTAATTGAGGTGAGAAGGTCCTCGTAGGGGCCAATGATAGTACTTATTGTGTTGCGGACCGCTTCGTTAGTAATGTGCGCTGTGTAGGAGATGTTCAATATCTTTCAAAACGTCTCATCTCTAGCGCTTTGTTTCTTCTTTAGAGGTCTGCATTGAGCGCCCAAGCCTCACAACCATACAAGAACACCGACATCGCCAGAGACCGCATTAGTCGCATCTTTGATCTCAGGGAGAGTTTCTTGAATTGCAAGATGTGCTTTAGTTTACTCAATGCTGCCACTATTTGGGTCACTCTGACATGAATTTCTGGCTTTGAGCCTTTGTCGGATATTATGGCCCCTAGATATTTGAAGGTGGAGACCACTTCGAGTTTTTGCCCGTTTATCCGAATCTCACTAGTGAATTTTCTATTAGCCATGACCTTGGTCTTTTCTGCTTTGATTTCCATGCCGTACGCCTTTGCTGTTTTCTCTAGCTTTGCAAGTAATTCTTTTAGTTCGTCCTCGCTACTGTATGATAAGATACTCAAAAAACCCAAAGATTCAAATTGTTATCACTGAAAGCAAGCCCTTGTGGGTGCACAGAGGGTACTTATATTATAGAGCACCATTAGTTAACATTTTAGCCTCGACTTTAGCGATAACACATAACACATATAATATTCTGTGTTGTATCTGGCCTGCGTCTGATATCACTTTTCAAGAGCCTGCTTATCATTTGCTTGGGGGTTTATTGTAACCATTGGTAAGTGTATAGTATTGTAGTCACACCTTTTAGTGCATTGCATAAGTTTGGTGTGTAAAATTTACTAAAATATCTCGGTCCCCCTTTGGTTCTTACATCTGATACTGACTTAAATTGAACTACATGTATAGTACTCCATTTTGTCTGGAAATGGTGATACATAGGGTTTTTTATTTAAAATAATTTGATGATATTATACATACGGTGTCTTTCTCAGTCCTGATGAAGATGAAAGTGGCCCCATAGATGTACAGATATATATTATTATTTTCTTTGGGGCCATGCGAGACACCACGACGCAAGTATGTGCAACCGAGCATGACGAATGACCCTCGCTGTGGTCGACCAATGTAACAAGACCAACACTGGTCCTTGCGTTTCACTTGCATTGCTCCTTCACAGAAAACGTGAGATTCGTAGTGTACTAGTTATCACGTCCGCCTCATACGGGGAAGGTCCTGGGTTCAAGCCCCAGCGAAAAAAGTGTTTATTTATTTTTAAAAATGTCTGTGCCCGTTCTTTTACCCCTTTATTGCCAACACTAGCTGACCCGCGGCGTAGCAAAAGTCTCTAATGATTTAGTCACGGGTGAAGACTTCCTGAAAGACACAGCTATCAAAATGGGGTGGGTTTGGGCAAACGAATGTGGTGAATGAAAAGAAGGAACTCTGGAGAGACCCGTGGCGTAGCATACGAAACAGACTTGCTAATCCTACACAGTGCAATGAATGGTTTTGAGTGGTGGGGGTCTTGAGAGTACACACACAAAAAGCAGCACTAAGTAAATTAAAAAAAATCGATTAAACGTGAAGACATGCACACTGAGGTTGTTGTTACACACCTCCCATTTAATACTACCATTCCTTAAACATAAACTGTGATTGGCCGACCCCGATCGATTATGTAAGTTTGATTTTAAAACGATTATCGTTTTACAGCTGACTTAATAGAAGTAAGGGGTTACCAAATTTCACCTGCAAATGTCTCTAAACCAACAATGAGTTTGCAGTTCCCCCCTCCTCCCAAAACCGACGTTAACTCTCGTTGTTTTGATTTCTTCGAGCTGTAGTTTGATTCCGTTCTTTCTCCAATTTCTTTGCACTCTCCATGAGCAAGTCTGCGGCGTATGCTACGCCGCGGGGCTTCTAGTTGTAGAGATTCCTTTAGATCACGTTGATCAGAAAACGAAGATAGTGATGACAACAGTGGATGTAATTTTGAATGACAACATCTGTGTAAAGCTACAAAGCAATTTTGAACCGATTGATCTTATGTCACAGAAGGTGTAGCAATGTGGCCGGAGAAACAAAGTAGAGATGCAGGTCTACTAACCTAAAATGGTAACATAATATAACAGACACAGACACATGTTGATAAAAAGGATTGAAACTCTTTCAAAAAGGGACTTTTGATTTCTTGAACATGTCATTAATGTATGGCACGATTCAGAGATGCTAAATTTCATCATAACTGTAGGTACTCATCTCAAAGCCATTGGTGGGTCCAAGGGAACAACTAATGTCGCAATGGCTTGGCACAATTGGTGCTGTAAGAGCTGCTGAAATGGAATTGATTTAAAATAAAAAAAAACAGACCGTCTTAAGAACTGAATTTCCTGATTTTATGTCTGCGTGGCAGTCTTTTGCTAATCTGAAAAAAGGTCTGGAGATCTACATACATCTCTGTCCAAACAAAAGTAAGGATCTTTAAAATCAACGTTAAAACGGTCCTACTTTATGGATCCGAAACATGGCGAACGACAGAGACAACAACAAATAGACTTCAGACCTTTGTTAACAATTGCCTCAGAAATATTCTGAAAATAAAGTGGGTCAAAAAGGTAAAAAATTCCTAGCTGTGGTAGAGGTTTGGGCAAAGAACAGTAGAACAACAAATCATTTAAAGAAATGGGAGATGGATTGGACACACACTTAGGAAAGATAACAGCAGGGCTAGGCAGGCCTTAGATTGAAACCCCCAAGGCAAACAACAACGAGGAAGACCCAAGCGTACTGGGAGACGGAACATGTTAGACGATGCTGGAAGAGCTGGGAAGAATTGAAGCGAGTGGCAATGGAACGTGTAGAGTGGCAAACTTTGACAGAGGCCCTATGGTCAACAAGTACCTCAAAGGACAAATGATGATGTTATTCTCTTAGTCTTTTCAATTTTGATATAGCCGCAAGTCAGTGGGTAATTGAAGCCATAATTATTATCTTCTAGATTAGCTGCCAACTATGGTTTACGAGTCTCATCTACGCGAAGCTACTGGATTTGACGCGCCAGTTGTTCACATGCATCCCTTCTCCTGTTGTTAGAAACAAGGTCCACCGGCCTTTCGTGTAAGGCCACGCGTGAAAGTCAGGAGCTAGATTTAGTTTATAAAGACATTAAATGACGCAAGCATTTTAGGTAATTTCTAGAGGAGTATGTGCTTATCTTTCATCCCTGCCCTTGCAATGACAACAAAAAACTTGTAACCATTTATGTACCAATTGATGGTGAATTCAATATATTTTCTTGCGAAAGGTACACATATCCACTAGATTTCAGAATATTAAGTGCAAGGGCATCTCTTGCTCTTACTGTGTCATTATATCATCCAAAAAGGCAAGGAGGTTGTCTTTATCTAATCCAGCAAAATGATGTGTTTTTGTAGACAACAGAAGTCCTGGACGGGGTTATACATTAAACACACAAAAATAGCCAAAGAAGGGAACTGTGCTATGTGTAAGACGAATCTAAGAAAACTTGCTGTTAACGTAATGTTGGACTGCATGTTGTTTTCCTATAATGCATCAAAATTAGGTAGCAAGTATCATTATCCCTAAATAGGGTTGGCGAAAAATACTTCTTTTCATTGTTAAACAGATCACAACGTATTAACACACATATTGAAAGACAAAAAATGAGGTAGTGAATGGGTTAAGACAATCGTTTACAATAAGAATGAGTGTAAATATTTTGACAAATTTAAAGATAGCACGTAATATCTGCTAGTTGCCTACTCTGTGAAAAAGGAATAAAATATTTAATAGCAATGAACGTATCACCTTCCATTAAAAATCTTCTTATTAAATTTTCTAGATCCTCATTTTCATATTTTTCCAAGCATCCAGGAGGGCTGACGTTGATAGTGAGGTCTTTCTCCTCAATTCCCAGTGACAAAACAAATTTTATTATTCCGTAAAGAAAACTGTAAGTCAACAGTAGCTTTGGACTGCTCAGGCCTTGGGTACTGATCCACCTGTCAACATACATATTTTGATTCCTATTGTACATGTAATAATTTTAAATTAAGATAATGATTTAGAGTAAAGACACAAATCTAAATTTACATTATTTTTTATAATTTAATGCAGGATTAGGCAAATATTTTGATTTGGGGGCCTTTTGCAGTATTAGATTTTTGTAGAGTGGTTGAACGTTTAATTGTTTTTATTACTTAGTGAAGTACAATTTCATTGTGGAAAAAGTTAAAAACGTGCAGTTTTATTAATTGTATTTTTGTGATAATTTCAATTATTTTAGCTTTTTAGCTGCTATTACATTTATATAGATATAGTTATTTTAATAATACAAGTGCACCCCATTACAAATGTTCATATCTTTAACAAATATAAAGTGAAGTTGTTGTTGAGATTCTCAAAACTGTATGCCTATATAGATCATATGTATTTACTTTTATAAATCTTCGTGCCAGAAACGCCTTGAACACAAGCATATACGAATTTTTTCAAAGCAATTTTTTTTTCTACAACAAGAATTTCTCTGCAGACTAAAACTTATAAAAGTGAAATTAAGTCACAGTATTAAAATATATTCTACTTTTTGATCTGACTGCTTGTGAAATAGTTCATGCTGCTTCAGTTGCTGTATCAACCCCAGTAGTATTAAGACGTAACCATTCTAACTTAAAACATGGAAGGAACTATTGGTCGTGGACGCGAAGCAAACCTCAGATCAAGGCGGGTTTTCTGAAAGTATTTGACGGGCCGCTTGCGAGTGGTGAGAAACGCTTGGCCCATACTTTTTACAGTATAAATGTAATAAGCTTTCATCGCCAAAAACTTTGTTTCTATGTCACTGAATTTGGTGTTTTTTTTTGTTTTTTTTTAAATTTTAAAACTCTGAAAGTTAAAAATCCCAAAATAGTCATTTGTTTCTGACAAGAATTCGAAATGCTATTGGGACATTACAGAGAGATTAAAAATAATGTTGTTTTGTTTTTTTCTAGCAGTAACGATATAACTATCTTAGAGTTGAACTCAGCAGCAGATCGTTTGATCGAGATCAACAGCTTACTTAAAATCACATAAGAAATTGTGTAACAAAGTTCATTTTGTTGTTACCATGAAATGTCAAACATCCATATTAAATTATTAATAATGTGTAATGTCCGATTTGTACACTCACCGCCAAGGTTGAAACAAATCAGTGCGTGATTTATTCGCTAGGTCATAGTGGGAACTAACGTTATTAAAAGATATCTTGTACTCTATAATGATGGTCATGGCATCTTCTTCATAATGCTTGTCAAGTTCGTCTATCAGGGGTTTTTTGTTTGGTATGCTCAGTTTGCACGCGTCTATTGTAGCTGCCTCTCCATAGACGAGTGAAATGACGCACATCAACATCGCGGCCAGTTTCAGCTGTACACTTTGATGTAAGTACTTTGCGTTCGAAGCCATCCCAAAGACTTCAAAATTTCTTAGAATTTCTTTTAATGAGAGAGACTTAAAAATAGTTTATTTCTACAACAAAAAATGCTGTGACTAATAATAATATAACAGTGATATGCCATATAAATTATAAATAAACAACCCTTAAAAACAAAGTTTTAGACTATAAATACCTTGTATAGTTTTATTTAACTGGGTCTATATTTTGCTGTAACGATTGTCTTTAACCTATGTTTTTAAATATACAAAGAATGTTAAAATAATGCACCATTTTTAATTTTACAATCAGTCCCTTTTTATATTGGAGTATGAGCATAATATATGTAACAAGCAGGTAGACATTTAAAAAACAACGATGCGTAGTTATATACTAAAAGAAATGCACATTCTTTAATAATCACTTTTTAAAAAATAAAACCCCACATCAAATTTATACTCTGATATAATATTTTTTTATAGTTGAAAGATTAAATTACTTCATGCGCTTTTAATACCAATTTTTGTCTTCTTCTATTGTCTTACATTTGCTAAATTGACAGAAATTCGTTCCAGGCAGACATAACTTTTAACTAAACAACTTACAGTTACTGTAGCTGGTAGCACAGACGATTGACACTGCTACAAATAATCATTGAGTTAGCTGTTGAGCGAGTTATTGTTGAAAGTGGGTGAGATAACCCGTACTTTCGTGGAAGCCTTCGTTATCGGGAATTTTGAGGCTCCAGGAGAACGTAAATGTTAAATTATGTAATGTGTTGGTTTAAAGATTTCATACACCGAAACTTGGTTCAACAGCGGTTCCCAAACAACAAGTTTTCTCAAACTTTAAAAAAAAATGTCCACATTCACTGAGACACATGTGATATTTAGTTAAATTACTTTTTGTGGAAATCTAATAATTCATAATATGTATTTTTTTTTAAGTTTTAAAAAAAATGTTAAGTAAAAATTCTCCATCACTGAAAAAGCTAAAGTTTTTGTTTAATTGCGACTAAATCCAGGAAGACATTAATCAGAGTTTAAAAGATTGATGCCATAATTCTTGTTTAAAAAATTCCAAGCACATAGTAGTTTATCATCGTTGAATGATGGAAAATGTAGTTTCTCGCTTCTTTTTTTTCTTCATATTTTTACTGTAAATAGTTTGAGGTTGTCAAAAATGTATTTGTTGTCTTTTAAATTTTAAATAAAGCACATCGAATATTAATTGGAGACAAAGCAGCTGTCTGCCTGTCTAACTAAATGAACTGGTTAGTACACTATGTAATCTACTTTCAAGTCATAATGTACAATCTACAGGTTCATACTTCATGTTGTTAGCTACTGCATTATACTGTGTGTTTTAAGATTATATTGCGTGCATGACAATACTAATTTCTGTTGGTAGATTTGTTGTCCTCGATCAAATAGCAGCTACTTCTATTTTTTTTAAAGTATAACTAATTATATTGATTTTTGAAGTGAGGTAACGCTGTCCACATATACATTTGATATTTCTTTTTTTATGTTGACTCTGTTATTAAATCGTAAAGTTTTTTGTAATAATGTGCTGCTTGTCACTAAATTTTATCAAATGAGAGTAAATTATGTATCCCATCCCGAGATCTACATGTCTCTAAGGCAGGGCCTAGGGATTATATTTCCTAGTAGGCTAATTTGTTAAAGCAGAAATTAGAGTAGGTCCGCGCCGTTTACAATGATTGTATTCTTTAGATAACATTAAATTTCAATTAAGAAAATTTGTATCATTAAATTAAAAAATATTAAACGTAAACAAAAGAGGTAATTATTTAGTGATAAAAGTGGTATAATTTATTTTGTGAATGTCTTAGCAGGCCACAAACTACTGGCATGTGGCCCACAGGCCGCACTATGCGCATCTTTTCTCTAAAAGTTTTGAATAATATAAAAAGTCATACATCATACTAAACTGTGAGCCCATCAGCTTGCTAGGGTACTACACTATATACATTATACACTGAATATAAATTGTTACTATATGCTAATGATGAGCAGCCCTAGATCCTGGCGGCGGAATTTGCTCCCAGAACCAAAGAAAGTGAAGAAGAAATTAAAGTTACCACATTTCTACTTCATAAATTAACCACATGGAAAGCAATTATATCATAGCCAATCAAGGTGGCTTTTTTTCTCTGCATATTGCCATTAATCTTTATTTCCTGTCGGGTCGTATAGCCTACAGTAGGTTATCGATGACAAGTTATATCAAAATCGGTTTCACAGCAACGTGAGGAAACTTAATTTTCTATGTTCCCTTTTTTCGTAGCAAATGTATGTTTTATTCATTGATTAGATGAGTACAAAAAGAGTTTTCTTATTAAGTTATTTTCATATAGACAACAATATTAGATAATGACAACATAAATAATAAAAACAGCGTATATATATAATCGTGAAGATATGCTTAAGATACGGATAAATGTTATTTGTGATTATTTTATTTTTGTTTTTTACTCACTAGGGAAACATCTTTAAAAAAAGTAAACATCTAGCAACTTTTAGATGTGGAAATGAAAAATAAATCATTTCACTTTAAAAAGAAAAAAAAATTTAGTTTAAAATTAAAACAATAAATAAATAAATAAATAAATATATATATATATATATATATATATATATATATATATATATATATATATATATATATATATACTACAAATACTACACATTAAGACTTTAACAGAGCATTGGACCAGAGCAGGTTAGAAGATTAACGCACTTTGCTCTTGTAGCAAGCAATAACTGAATGTCTGCGTTCATTTAGTGCAGGTGCGTTATAGGGGTCGTAACTCGTGACACTGAAGGGGAACATATACAAACGAAAGTGGGGGTAACTTCTTTTTTTTTGGATGCTAAGGTAATTAGGTCATCAAGTTCGCAGATGCCGATTAAGGAAGGTAGGTAACTCAGAAGTTACCGATGACGAAAAATGTAACAATAGTTTATGTTGAGTCTCCTAGGCTAGCGTGTGGTCAACTGACATCAGCTAAGAATAAGCCATGGTAACCAAAGAGCAACATAGTACCAGGTCTGCTTCGCCAATAAGGGAAAAAAACGAGGAAAACAAACTGTGGGTGACAGCTCTAAGGAAACGTCATCAGGAGCGCCAAGTATTGATTAATTTGTGTTCTGATGAAAGATTTTGTGCCTAGCCATGTATTAAAACTTTCATTGTTTTACCGGATCGGTTACATTATGTTTGTGTGTGTGGTGGTGGGGGGGGGGAGAATAGACGTAGGAATATTTCTAGGCTACCTTAAATAAGGGTGGACCATTACCATATGTGTATTTCTTTTTCGAGTGCGCTTGGTAGAAACTTTGAATATATCTTGTGGTTCACATATTGATGTTTTAGAATTAATCTATGGAAAAGTAATAACAGTCTGCATGATTTGCCATGTTTTGATCCGCGGATCATTTTGGAATAGAAACATGAGACAGAAAGCCTTAGAGTAAATATAATGTATTTTTTTTTAAAATTCAGAAAGATTTTGCATTGAAATAGAAAAAAAAATATTTAAAACAATAAATTAAAAAATAAACTTACGACACTTTTTTAACATATTTTCGTTATTTAATGTGTTACATACTTCCCATACTTTAAAAAAAACAATAAACAAGAATCCGCCTATTTATGAAAAAAAGCTTAAAGAAAGGAGTATAAGTATGGGGCGTTAGTGCCGTTTGTAAGTAATAACTTATTTAAATATAAGCTTTTATTTTGAAAGACTGGTGAAAAAACAAAAAGTGCATTGAACCATTTAAAATATTAATTTATTTTCTTTTATAAAATATTTTCATATTAAATAAGAAAAACCCGTAAAAAACCAAGTTTTTGACTATAAATCCTTTATGTACGAGAAGTAATTAAAAGAATGTTCATTATAATACGCAGCGCCAGACCATCCAGAAATACAAAATTGCAGTTGTGTCGTAAAACATGTTTAATATAATGCGCACCGATCAGGAATATGTTTATAAAAAGAGCTGTCAATAAAATACGCACCTTATTGCGCGACAGAAAGGTTGTTCAATATAATACGCACCGCGACGCTCTATCTCAAAAAATAGCATGATACATAGGAATAAATACAATAATCTAAAAAATCAATAATTTAATTACGGTACATGCGATCGATCTGAAATTTTGATACATTGTTTTTATCATCGGTACGAAACTGCCTGCAAAATTTCAGCTCGCTATCTTGCGAGCAAGTGGGTTAAAAATTGATCAAAAGTTTTGGCGACAACGTCGGTCGGTCGGTCGGTCGGTCGGTCGGCCGCAGACACCACGAGTTAATATAAAGGATTTAAAAAAATATATTTGACCCCATTTTTTGTTTTGATTTTGTTTTAGTGTACTTTATTTTCAAAATATTTTTAAAAAATTCATTTTCATAACATTTATTGAGAAATTGTCTCTATTACAAACGTATTTAATGTGTTGTTTCATTGGATTTCAAGCGTCGAGGGATGTAGTCAAAGATACTATATTATATTATCACACAGAAGCTTATGCAGAGTAAACTGATATATACATATGTATGTATCTGTCTTCTTATATTGACAGTAATGAGCTGTGTAATAATTAAGTATCTGGCTAATTAATAACTACTATTCCAGCAACGAATGAGCTAATCTCAAGAGCGAATTTCTCGCTTCGAATACAGTATTGCATGGCTTCAATCTTACGACTGATTTTAATAGTGGGAAGAATGCCGTTTATTTTGGAGCAATATCCAAGCCGACACACGGGACCTCTAAGGAATGCCCGGTTGTGAAGATTTGCCTCATCTGGGACGTCATGGTCAACTTTATATCCAGATCTGTGGTACCTGACGACACGTGACCACAGATGCCTGTCTTTATCTAAATCAAGACCTGCGTCTTCCCCGAAACATAGGATATTATCAGGCACTCGATACACGATGACGGCGTTTGGGGGATTCCCCTTTCTCGTGGCCAGCTTCTTGGCAGCCTTGAAGTGGTCCGACAGGTAAAACCCGTTTTTGTGAGAAAAGTCCTGTCGTCGGCCGCCATAGCTCAACGTTATGCCTTGTCGCAAGATAAGGTCTAAGGAAATGGCATTCTTAGCTCCGTGGAACAAAAGCGTGTGTCCGTCCGAACGGAAGAAGGTATCTATTGACTTACCCGTCAAAGCCGCATTGTCACCTTCACTGACAACACTGTACAAATTAAAATTTAGTATGTTTGGATTTAAAGCCCCCGGTGTAAGTTGCTCAGCAGTTGCTACAATCCATTTATTTCTTTTCGGATTCGCATATCTAGCGTGAAAAGACAACATCGTTAGAAGTGGATGGGCTGAGAAAACTTGTTCAAGGTATTGTGTGGCACAGGCAATGGGAGTTTTTGGCTCGTCCTTTTGAGATCCGATGGCGTTGGCTATTTCCTGGGACTTTTCTCTCGAGAACCCCATCAGCAACAAAGTTGACGTGGGATCAGACGTGGCTTGTGGTTGTTGCAGAAGAATATGTGTATTTTTCATTTTATCCTCCATGCCCTTTTTAATGAAAGAAAATGGTGACAAGTTTATGACTTTTTCTTCATTCATGCTTATCAACCTATTTTTAAGCTTGCCCCCCAACCCTAATATGTTAGCGAGCAGCTCACTTTCAGTAACAGTGACCATGTTATCGTTTGAAGGAATATCGATTCGGTCTATCTCACAAATTTCATCTATCGCAGTAGTAAGTTGTTGGTGCTTTGAAATTATTAAATACATATTTTGTTCCGTGCTTGATACCACGAGAGAGCCAAAATCTGTCATGAAAGACTGCAGTGATGAATGTAGCGATTTCAGATGCTTCAGCATTTCAGTAAATGCATGTTTCTTCTGTAACTGGGAACGAAATAATATAGCATGTGTTATTTTAATATAGATATCACAACAAATTTCAATTACACAGTTATTTTTTACTTTAAATAATAACTAAAGGATTGAGTGCAGCAGTTCATCATCTTGGTGGTAAAATATTTGAAGTGGAAAATTAGTTTAACATTTTAACCGAACTTTTCATACGTGATACGAAATAAATTTGTCTAACAACAACGCCTTTCACCTTTATGATGACACAGTTTACGTATGTTGAGATCAAGAGTAGAGCAGAATAAACCCTTGTCCTGACGTCATCAAGACCCATTTGAAGCCCCCCTTCTCCGCGAATAGTTTCGTTGTCTGAAGTCACATAAACAAAAGGGATGACGTCACGGCTAAGTTTGATCCAATGTCCGGATTTTAGACTTGGTGATGGACATTTGGGTGGAATGATGCCAAACATGAGGCCTGTCAATGAGTAGACAGCATTCCATACTCGCTTGATATCATATAGAAAACCTTTCATATTTTCTTCTGCAAAATCTTCTTTTATATGGTCCTGAAGAATAAACATAGAAATGAAAATTGAAGTCTTTAAATGAGGAATAAAAATGAATTTTTCCACGTGTTTTAATCAATTCCAAAAATTTAATATTAACAGTAAAGTTACATATTTTTTAAATTTTTTTATATTGTTTTAAATATATATATTCTTACATCATCTTTACACCCCGGCACAGAGATGTCTTCCGAAGAAACTGTTAAATTATAAAGAATTTACTTTCATTACAAATTACAATAAATCCTGAATGGTTGATGCAATAACAGGAATACTGCCTAAAGTAATCAAAAATGATATTAACAAGTAAACATAGTATAATACGGGAGAAGAATACTAGTATTTTCCGGCGATCTTGAAGTATAAATTTAGCGTTGGAAATATACATAAAACATTTTATATACACATTTTGTACAAGTTTTTGTCTTTGTCAAGTGTAATAAATGCTTAAAATCAATTTTTAATTTAAAAAATATCTGTCAAGTTTAGAATAAGAAAAAATTATATTAACTTATTTCTGCACTGATTTGACAAGATCTAAAATGATTCCATTCCAAAAAAGGTGGTTAAAAGAGTCAAGCAAAAAAATAATACACATGACAATTAATTATGCCTTGCAAATAACAAAGATAAGCACATTTATACAACACTGAGATATAAATAGTTTTTTTGGTGTAATTCTGTATGCAATTATAAAATATACATATTATTCTTCTAGGCTACTGATTTCAACATTTGAAGTTATGCCATGTTTTAAATGGAATTCAATTGTGGGATATTTTACATGTACGAAGCTATTGAGTTGATTTATTGTGAGTTTTTTTTTACATATTGGTTGAAAAAGTCAAACATTTTATTTTTTTTAAATAATTTTCTTGCACTCTTGCATTAACATAGGTCTTGATCGTTCCAATTTTGTCTGATCTTTGATGTGTGTACACACTTTAAATAATAAATATCCTCACGTGGACCTCAAGTTATCTGTAAATGTAAATACATAACACTCCATGTCGATTAAACAAATACGTATACCCTTTAAACCAAAAATAATGGCATTTGACTACATATAACATTAAAGACTTCAGTTCGGTTTACATGTCGATTAATGTTTCCAATTTTAATAAAGAATGACTTATATAATTTTTCTTAAAATGTAAAACGTGTTATATAATTCTTTTTTGTTAATTTTTTATATGTTTTGTTTCATTAATTAAAAAAAAATTTTGTTGTTGCTAAGTATTACTGTCACCAGTAAATTTGTTTTGTTCTAATTGTTCTTTAAGTAGATTCAGAAATCCAGATCAGATCTACTTAGTTCAATAATCACACTCTGTCAAACTATATAACTTAAAATAAACTTGAACTCACAAATCAAACTAATGCATTTGCTTTTATTTGAAACATGTAAAGTTCACTTAATTTAATTGTGGAAAAAACAACTTTATAAGTGTTCCTTATAAATTATTTCAAGGACTAGTGTATAACCCGTCAAAAATTACGGAAGTTTTCAAAATAAATACACATCAGATTAAAACATAACGTAATAGAGAACTTTTATTTATTTTATTTATTTTTATTTGATAATAAATTTATTTTCATATTGAACAATTTTATGTGGCACGTAAGAAAATTGTTATTTTTGGTGCAGCGCTATAAAACAAAATCGATCGCAGCGCCACCTAACAGCATAACAAATTTAGCAGCGCCACCTAACAGCATTATAATTACATCCATACATACAGACAATGTGAATTATGTATAGTGATATGGTAAGCAGACAACAGATTTGTTCATTCTGTTCATTTTTGAAGCACCAACAATACACTTTGCTTGGGAAAACCCACAAGTAATGTTTCAATAAATACAGTTTGATGTATTGTAAGATAAAAACATATTAACGATGTGTTAATGTGTGCATCTATAGTCTTACAATAAAATGTTTCGAGGATATGAAATATAATTTTTCATAATTGATTTATAATTTTTTAATCTTACCTTCTTCAGAGTCTAATGAAACTAATGATACTTCTGAATGCAAATCTTCATCTTCTGAAAGTAGACAGATCCAGTATCAATAAATATATTTATGATCTTTAATATAGGTTAGGTAGTCCAATATTTAAAACGCTTCGTGAGGCTACAAGATAGTTCTTTATTTTATTTGCGTTGCCAACAACAAGAATAGCTGATACGTAAAGTAAAGTAGCATTTTTTCTCTAATCTATACAGACGCTCAAGGCACGGCTATGAGGATTCTGGGCATTACACAGCCGCCTTCAAGTTATCTGTATATATATTTTCAACTATGACTTTTGCAATTCAGAACGTGTCATTTTGTAGTAAATAGAAAACCTGTGGGTTTTTGTTTTTTTTTAAATTTTTTAAAAAAAATCATTTATGGAAGAAGTACGGAGCAGTGTTACCCATTGATAACGAACTCGGCAACTGTGGGACGCAAAGTTTAAACATTTGCCTTAGAAAATAGCACTAGATGTTAAGACAATGCATTGGGAAAAATGAGCGGCCTCTTTTATAAGTAACAAAACGAAATATGTTAATTTACGTTCATCTTAATTTTCAACCGCAAATACACTAATCGGAAACTATTGTATAAATTGAATTTTAAAAAAAAAGAAAATGACGCCGTTTATACGTTCTGTAAATAAAAAACGCTCAGCATTATGAGTTACAATTTTATTTAATATAGAAAAATTAAAATTACATTTAGTCAAGTATTACTAATCATAAAAATTTAATTTCACACAATATGAGAATAAGAAATAAATGTCCATAGATATCAATCCGTATATATATGTCGCTTTGAAAGGATTTTTTTCAGAACATGTTCTTTTTTTTCTAAGTGTACATCTTCATTATTTGTTAAAGTAAGAGGATTTCAGCTATTGAAACGAAAATGAATAAGTATTTAAATATGTAATTTCCATAAATTTGATTGATGAAAATATTAATTTTAAATGCAATTTCAGAGTCATTAACAAAAGGAAAATACATGTCTTCAACAGAGTGTCATTTAGAATTAAATATTTTTTAAAAATTGTGTTTGCTTTGTAATGATTATTTACTGTCTTCATTTTCACTTACAGAAGATTCTGGTATTATACAAGAATAAAATTGAAGTAGCTTGTATATATGATGTAACAAATAAGCTTTTTTCGGACACAAATATGTTATAAATGTTGATTTATTTCTTTAAACAAATATTTTTCTTCTATTTTTAGAATTAATATTTAATATCTAATTTTCTTAGCAGCAATAAAAATTGTTAAAACTCTAATTCGTCTAGACATGTTTAAATATTTTTTTGTTATTCATTTACCTTCTTCACTCTTTGAAGTCAATTCTTCGACATCCGAATCTGGCAAAAAATAATAATAATAAATTTTAAAATATTGAAAATCGAACTTAAATGAAGTCTAACAATTATGAAAAGAGGTCTGGTGGCATCACACCACACCACACTCTTTGCCCCCTACAGCGAAAACATGATGAAGCATATAGAAGGCATTCAAGGAATATCTGTGGGAGGTTACAATTTTAACAATTTGAGATACGCAGATGACACAGTGCTTATCGCAAAAAGCGAGGAAGAACTACTATGATTGTTGAACAAAATAGTGAAGGAAAGGGCAATAAAAAGTAATGGCAATATCCAAAAGGAAAACCAACCCAGAATGTAGATTAGTAGTAGAAGGAGAAACACTAAAACAAGTCACCGAATTTAAATATATAAGAACAATGTTAAGCTCAGATAAAAGATGCACAATTGAGATAAAAAGCAGAATAGCACAAGCAAAAGCAGTATTTCATAAAATGAAGAATCTCCTGACCAACAAATCCATATCAATGGAAGTAAGGAAAAGAGTGCTTCAGTGTTACATCGAACCATTTTTATTTTATGGATGTGAAGCCTGGACAGTCACAAATGAATTGCAGAGACGTTTCGAAGCAAGTTAAATGTCGTTCTTTACGCAAATGTTAAAATTACCATGGACGGAGAAGAGGTGTAACGAAGGAGTTCTAAAAAAAGTAAGCCAGACAAGAAAAATTATGTTTAACTTTAGAAAGAGACAATCTAGATTTTTTTTGACACATCATGAGGTGAGGCAGGCTAGAACACGTGGTAACAAGAGGAAAGATCGAGGGCAAAACGGATCGAGAAAGACAGAGAGAAAAGATGCTGGATGAGCTGAAAAGATGACATGGGCACAATCACCAGCGGAGCTGATGGGCAATACCACAGACAGAGAGTAGTGGAGAGGCAAGACCGTTACGCCCCTGGGCACGGCACCTGATGGATGGATGGAACAATTATAAATATATTTAAACATCACGATAGCGTATATAACAGATACTACTTCTTTATAAAAAGTTATTTCGACTTGCACTTTTTAATGGTTTGTGACTAATTCTATATTTTTAGTATAATTTTGAATATTTTTAAAAACCAAATGTATTTATGTATTTGTTTTGTCCACTTACAAACGTGTTCAACACTTACAGAAAACAACATGCATTCTCGATTTTCCTAGACATAGTTATAAACACAAGATTTTTTATAACTGATCCGAAATGGACGCATCACCGTCATAGACTGGTAATGTGATGAAGAGAGATCAATTCACCTCATCGCTTGTCCCTCTTAACAGTTGCCCTGGACTTTTACAAAAAAAATATCCTTCGCGAAAAATGAATCCATGATTTACACAAAAGAAAGCCTAGTTAAAGATAATTAATTGAAAACATATAAAAACATAACATACAACTTATGTAACACAATAAACATGAAGTTGAAGTAAAGTTTTAATAATGTTACTGTTTCGTTCTATGTGCTAGTCTTTGTATGGTCAACAGAATGCATACCGTCTGTACCTAATTCAACACCATCAGGACTTTATTTAAGTTTATTCTATCCAACTCTTTACAACGTGCTTTCACTCACAACAACATCTATGGGGTAACTGACTATCGACTCCCTAACCGTCACTACGTCACATTCATTAACACGTGCCATACCCCTTAACACACGTCATACCTAAAAGTGTTTTCAATATTATAAGCAAACTGGACAGGGATAAAAAGTGACGTCATAACCAAAAACAAAACAAATTAATTAATACAAGTCAAGGTTGTCTATTGAAATAATTTGGATCCTGTGTGGTAGGTTTAAAAAAAAATAGTTAACGTATCCAATTGCTTCAGCTGTTATTTCATGTTTAACTCACACAGATGCAATAGGTTTTCCACTTTCATTTTAACTACGTATTTCATATTTGACTTTAACTTAAAATCCTCTTTATAATGTCTTATCTTGTCTTATCTATACAGACGCTCCTTATATATAGAAGAGTAATGCGTCCACAGACCATGCCGGTCTGTTGGCAAGTGATGCAGCGTTCACAAGCCTCGGCTATAAGGGTTCCACGCATTACTCAGGCGCCTTTATTTCCCTAACAAATGTTAGGTAACCATTCGGAGCTGGGTGGACTCAGGACGTCCTAGGCCTTGGGAACAAATCCTTGCCTTCACAAGGATTCGAACCCGTGACCATCGGTACGCCATCCTAGCGCGCATGCCACTCGACCACTGTTGGAGGATAATTTATATTACTCGACTAACAGTTGTCTATATTACATTAAAATATACAAAAAATTATATAAAAACTATTTTTTTAAAAAAAATTTTTATTGAAAAAGTACGACCAACACTTGTAAGTATTTCTCAGAAAAATGAATCAACCAATAAAAAACATATTTACCTCTCAATTGGAATAGAGTGAAGGAATCTACTGTTGTCTGCAGTGTTGCTTGGTACAGAGGGAAAACAAAAATTTAAAGGATTGAAACATATACACACTCTCATAAATAGTAATTCAACTTATTACATATATTATAAAAGAGATAGTGAAACCATATAAAACATCAAAAAACAGACTTAACTATTATACTTATAGACGAAGAGTAGATATTATTCTTTTAAAAAATTATAAACTAAAATAATATAATTTGACATTACCCATATTTTGTTTGAAATTTTAATGGCCTTCTTTGCAAATGCTTTTCTATCTTTGGATAAGAAGAAATACAAATAATTATAAAACAGTTCTCTTTGAAATAAATCAAGATATCTTATTTATAGTTTAATTTGCTTAAGTAAAATATATTAAAATCAAGTACAAATTGTGCGTCATGGCTTTTCTGTAATTTTTACCCCTTCGCTTTTCTTCAAGATATAAAAGTTATAATCACGTTTATTTTACTTGTAAAAACTTACATTTTATGTTAGTGACTTTAATTTCTATGTCTTTATACGCATGTATACCCTGCAGAACAAACGTGAGAGAGAACATACGTTTAGACGAAATAACATGCTAATACGATATTGAAAGTTTCCTGTAGAGCCAATGTTTCTGAGAAACATCGATCGCTAAAACAAAACAGTCTAAAAATAGCCAGAATAAATTTGGGGCGAGGCGGAGATTGCGTAGTGTTGGTTTGGGGTAGGAGAGGAAACAAAATTAAATTTGAGCCGTCTGTGTTGTTGCACGTATGGTTTTGTTTCTTTTGTCTTATATTTATTAAAGATTTAACGGGTATCATTTTTTTTTAGTGAAGGAAAGCTCACTCAGTAGAGAAGTCTTTATTTTTTACCATATAAACCTAAACAAAAAGAAAACGTACCCATGAAAGCACGAGAGTAGATGATTAAAGCTTTAATTGTTATTGACTATGAAAATTTTTCACCATTCTGATTGAAAAAAAAATACTTAAATAAAATGATAAAGAATGCACAATTCCCAGCCTTAGCTTTGAACTAACTAAACTTTTCTCCATAGAAGTAAAGTGACAAAGTTGGTTATTTTGAGCGAACACCTCTGTAAAATGAAGGTGCCACCGACAATGGATTGCTTGCGTTCAACTGTGTTGTTAATTTTTATCGCAACGCTTTATTATTTTTTTTAAATGTCTTGCCATTTTAGATTAATATTGTGGCACAATTCAGAAAGGATACGATTTTACGCGTTTTTTAATTTCCTGGTCTATTGATTTCCTGGTATTTTACCAAGACTGTTTCATACGTGGAGACATGACCGTGGCAATAATGCCTATACACATAACAGCAAGACTGTTTCATACGTGTAGATGGAGTGTAGATATTTCCGTAGCGATCAATGTCTACACACATAGCAGGCTATGACATTAGCTCCAACGAGACAATCGATAGTGTTATATGCGGGCGGCGTTAAGTAGTTTATCTTGTCTCATCTTGTCACACCGAACAGGACTAGGGTGAAACTTCAAATAAAATACAAGAACGAACAGTATAATAGAACAACAAATTAAAGCTTTCGTATGTAAATATATATGTATATAGATATATATCTATCTATCTCTCTCTCTCTCTCTCTCTCTCTATCTCTCTCTCTCTCTCTCTCTCTGTATATATTTATATTGCTTCGGAAATTAATGATTAATTAATTGATTAATTGCTAAAATGTTTAATCCATTCAATTTAATTTGATCGATTAAAATTATATTAAAATTTAAGAAAATATTTGTAATATTTTTGTTTCAAATTTATTAATAATTTATTTGTTTTGTTACATGCATGCTTTTCCCACATATCATTATTATATATTTAGACGTGCATACGTAAACAAAAAGGTTTTTTTTCTGCATTGCAGAAAAAATTGCTGTTTGTTATTGGCGTTTTCAGGAATTTTCTTATGTATGGAAAGGAATACATGGGCATTAACTCATGGATTCGTTTGCATTGAGGCGTTACTTAATTATCTACTTGAATCATAAAATTGAATCGATTTTTGACTTTTTTCCGTTAAAAAAAAGGATATCAACCAATTTGGTCTATTTACATGACCCTGAGAGTCGGTTGGGGTTGCAATCAACAAACGTGACAGACTAGAAGTCATGGTAGGGTAATCTAATCCATACAAAATCCCAATAATAAATCACGAAAGCTCATACGATTTAAGAAACTCTAGATGGGAGAAAATACAATCATTTTGTTTACTACATATAAAGTATAATAGTACATAATAAACCTTATTTATAGTGAATTGTGAAATCATTTTAATGCGCCATCTTCATCTCGTCTATCTTAAAGTTTCAAACCTTTAATTATTTGGAAACTGCGTTATAGACGTCAAGTTAGCTTTGTTTCTTTATATGTACTATCCTATTTTAAAGATATCATAGTGACAAATTAATTTTAATTTGAATTGTCTTTATATATATAAATAAATGTATATATATATGTATATATATTTATAAAATACAGTTTTTATAATAAATTATGAAAGTTACTCACGCCTAACGGGAAATTCTTCTTATCAAAGCATAAGACAGTAATGCAACTTAACACAGATTAAAGTTTACTATAAGGTAATTCACAAAAGCTATTTCTTGCCTACACGCTGATCATCTTTTCAGTTGTTGCAGAAGAATGCATCGTGGCATTAGAAATCGATGATCCCTAAGAACTATGTTGTCGAATTATTATTCGTTATTTTCATTAACCAGTTTTATTCTGACAAGTTCGTCATTCGCCAAAAAGACATAAACGCTTGTTGAAATTGCATTAATATATTTTAACTAGATGATCCGTGTAAGTCAACAACTGTAAAGCCAACACGAAGAAATGTTTAACCGTTAAGAATGAAATCGACCACAAGGTGAATGGGTCGGCCTTATCTGGAAATGCCATACACCACCCTATATTCACAGCCAGATCCCTGATCTTTTATCCGTAATCGCAGAGATATGAGTTCTACGACACTGAATATCCTCGCGTATAAATGTCCCAAACATAAAACTATTTCCAACCTCACCTCTATATTCACCTGTTCAATGTATAAACACACAATGTGGCTTTCATTTAACTACACTTCGTTACATTGTACCTACACTCAATGTGAATATGGTAAAACTTCATTTTTTTCCCCATGTACCTACATTCAATGTTTATATAACATAACTTCGCGTATTTCAACGGTACCTACATTCAATGTTTATATAACATAACTTCGCGTATTTCAACGGTACCTACATTCAATGTTTATATAAAATAACTTCACGTATTTCAACGGTACCTACATTCAATGTTTGTATAACATAACTTCGCGTATTTCAACGGTACCTACATTCAATGTGGGTATGATATAGCTACACTTCATCAAACTGTATCTACACTCATTGTGAATTCGATATAACAGCACTTTATTAAACTGAAGTAGGCTTGGTGTAGTCGTGGCATAGGTGTGACATTAGCGTGGCTACTTCACAGTTCCCAGCAAATGACAAAACTTACTTTCCATACGTGCACGGTCGTGAAAAAACAAACAAACGCGCCGACACTGTTTACTTATCTTTCTCGTCTTCGTCTTGACACAGCTATCATGTCTTTCGAGTGCATCAACAATTTAAGTCGATATCACGTACGAAAACCACGTCATACGCTTTATGATTTCCCGGTACGCGTGACAATCGTTTCTCGATTCTCCCCTGCTCGAAGACTTGTGACATTTATATGTGTTATAAATTTCTTTGTTTAAATAATACAAAGTAATAAAATGTCGTTTCTTGACTCTATTAGTGTAAACAAATGTCCGTTTTAAAATTTTGCACAGATTTGAGATATTTTACTTTTAATATCCTATATTTATTTTAAGCAATTGGTTCATTCGAACGTACGAGGCATTGAATCTCAGTTTAAACAATAGGTTCATTCGAACTTACGAGGCCTTGAATCTCAGTTTAGACAAGACTCCTGGATTGACACTTACAAAGTAATGGATTTGATTTTTATACGCTTTTATTTAAGTCACAATGTTTGTATGTTGTATCCTTCCTTCAAATCTTTAAACGTAAAATTAAACCACTTCTGATGGTCCTAGAGATCTCAAAATTTAACAACAGATAGATCTTGGATGACAATGCATTGTATCAAAATTTCAGATAGATCGAATGTACCGTATTGAAATTATTGTATTTTTAGTTTATCTATAGTCTATATATAAGCAACGGTACCCGTCTGCTTTGTTGACATCCATGAGTTCACCATGTGAACATATGACCATGTTATAAAATGTTGGGCGGGCGCTTATGAGGTATTTGGTATTAAAAAAAAAGTGGTAAAAAAGATGTGTGGGCTTCAGACGTGAATTTTAAAGAGTTTTTAATATAAGTTTTAATAAATAGAAGTAAAAAAAAAGATTTTTAAAAACCACGTTTTTATAAGCGGACTAAAAAGAAGAAAATAATTTAAAACTTATTAGTTCAAGTACTTATATTTAATATGACTAAATACGTAGTGCAACCAGACATGTGGTTTAACATATGCGGTTCACTCATTCTCTCACTTATAGATCTCTCTTTTGCCTTCTAAATTAGAAATCTTTATTTTTTATACCAAACACCAAAGCAAGAGTAGATATAAAACATGGATAAACATATAATGCAATAACTTTCCGTCTAGAGTGTCTTTAATAAATAAAATAAGATAAAATAAAGCGTTTTTTTTTAATCTTCAATGTCATTTCAAATGATACGTTTAAGCAAGTGCAAACACAGTTCCCATTTTGCAGAATCAGTAAAATTTATTTTCCAACACGTATCTAAATGTTTATTTCATACAATTTATATACTGGTGTTTCATGTAAACGTTACATTCTAGTTTATTAAAAACAAAATTGACGTGAACTTAATTTTCTTACCTTCTGTACTAATTAAGTCACACACAATGGCATATCCTTCTTTATTCTTAAAACAAAACCGTCAGATTTTAAGGTCGTCGTCTCGATGTAGAGCTAACACACTATTTCAAGGTAATTTCAAAGTTATAAATAGTGTTGGGAATTTCTGTCTATACAGAATGTGACATGACAATAGTATCACCACAATATAATAATACAGTAAGATTAACATTGCAGAAGTGCATCAGGTTAGTACGTCATAAATTTAATTCAAAACATTCACGATTAGAAATGATTATCGCAAAATTTTTCTTGTGTTTATCTTCTAAATAATTAGGAACTTTATAAAACATGAACCGTTTGTTTAATTCCAGTTTCATTATCAATTGGGGCCGAACTGAAAATATGTCACGCATGAAGAAATAAGAAAATGTATCGAGACGGGTGTATAAAGAAGTGTACGAGAATAAAGATCACATGTGGCTGCTTACTCTTCATGCAAAAAGTTAGAATAATTCAAGTTATAGTGAACATATATCTTGAAACATAATTTTTTATAATAGATTTATGATTTTTTTTTGTTGTTTACATTCTTTAAGGGGCGAAATAAGCCAGAAGCGGTTTAAAAAAAATGCCAAAGTAATAATTCATGTAGGACTTCTTTAAATGGTTGCGGGTTCGATAATTATAAAATATATTTGAAAAAAAAATATATAAAAGGCCCAGAAGTGTGTCTGTGTGGGGGGGGGAGGGGGGCGTTCATACTTCTGTGATATTTTGTGACGATCTTGGGGGAAAGGGGTTGGAGGTTAAAATAAACAGCAGCATTATCATTTAAAATAGACCAAGTATTTTATGTTTAATTATACATGTTTTTTTTTAAAATCGTTTTTTATTTTCATTTATTTTTAAAATTAAAAAGTAATTCATTGATAATTTGTGGCTTTCCTTAATTGAACTATCATGAATTTTTTTTTCATATTTAAGTAATATTACTTAAAATTAGCATTATTTGTCTTATATCTGATCCATACAGGCGCTCCTTCTATGCAGAATATTTTTGCGTCCTTGGTTCTGATAAGATCATATTGACAAGAGTCCCAGTGTTCACAACTACGGATATGAGTGTTCAAGATATTTTCAGCTAACTTTTTAAATGTAACATCGTTTAAAGGTAGCAGTATTTAAAATTAGCTTGTAAAATTAGCATTATGTAAAAGTTGCTTTATTTCAAAGAAGCATTCTTTCAAAGTGTCAGTATTCATTTCTAACAATTTACCACGCCTCTGGGCTGTTTTGTGTACACGCCTTCGACTATGAAATACAATACACAATGTACATTGTTGAGACGTTCTCTTCTTTAAGCTTTATACTACCTCTTTAAACCTCCTCTAGTTTTCAAAACTCGAGACCCGGGAAGATTAGTAGTGCGTGACAAGGTGGCGCTGATGTAATGGTGCGTGATAGTGGTAGCGAACCTTTTTAGGGCAACGTGCCAAAGATTCCACCAAGACCCACTTATTTATAGCAAAGGGCCAACACTCCAATGATAGCCAAATATTAGGGGGTTGGCATAGCTGGTTTAATTAAGGAAGTAATAATCTGGTCACGTGCCGGCTAGTGGATTATGCGTGTCGACTGTGGCACGCGTGTCATAGGTGCAACATCACTGTTGTATGGTGGCGTAAAAAACCCAGTGATGGCACCATTTAGAAAATGCTCCGAATCAACGGTTAACATCTTAAGCTTTTAAGTTGCTCACAACGTTACCGTCTGGTATGATCAGAAATGTATGTCTCTGCGCAATATGTAGACATGCCAGTGTTCCGTCTTAGAAACATTTTTTTTTGTTGTTAACCTGCACTAGCCATCCCCAAAGAGATATAATTATAACTAAAAGGCATTTCTTAATCAATCGCTTTGTAGGCGAAACGGTATAATAATGAAGTGTACGATAGTTTTAGAAACGAACTAAAAAGTTATGGGAAAACTTAAATTAAAAACATATGCTTAATTTAAATAATTTCAAAAGTTTTTTTGTTTTTTTTAAACTCTGTTTCTACTCTCTAATCTCTTACAGACGCTCCTTCTATACAGAAGATTATTGCGTCCTTCGTTCTGATAAGAACAGGCCATGAGTATGTGGGGTTTGTGTGGCACAGCACCCAAACGTCATTATTTCACTACTAGTTTCTGGAACCCATTTTGAGCTGATTGGACTCAGGGACACCTTTGACTCTGGGAAGTAATCCCTGCCCTCACGGAGATTTGAACCCGTTCTCTTACTACGCAATCTGAGCACGCATGCTGCTCGACCACCGAGACCAACCTCTCCTTCGTGGTTTTGTATAAATCTTTACAAAATATGCAGACTATTAAAAACTTAAAATTTGAACTTACAATGGAGTCTTAACATTTTAATCTTCTTTACAGACACGTACGCGATTTTAGTAATACAATTAAAAATAAAATGTACTTATAAAAATTGACACGTTTTATTTTGATTTTCTTAAGTAATATGCAATTTATGTAAAATAATTTAAGTGACCATGCAATATTAAGTTTTAAATAAATAATAATAAATTTAAACAAATAACAGACAGTTAAATGTGTATATATTTTAACGAACAAGACATCATTATTTAAAGCACTTTATTCGTCTTTATTTAAATGTAATTACTCTAATTTATTTACCATATTTGTGGCAAATACGTCTAATAGACTATAAACAATGTAGCCGTGCTAGAAAATTAAGAACTAGCTCAATATTAATTATTAAATGAAATAAGGCTCCTCAAAATTGCTATTTTATAATCTACTTGGACCAAAATAACTGATTACTCAAGATTTTCCTTTTCACTAACAAGTTCATTTTTAAATATATATTTTCATTTATTATTTAAAAAAATATTATTCTATGAAAACGGCTCAATTAATTTAGAATAGCTATTTAACCTCGTCTCTCAACAGCACACCGATTAATAGAACATTATTTAAATCTGATGATTTTTTTTGTTGTTGTATAGTTGTTGTTGTTTTTTTTTGCAGTTAATTTTATTTAATTTAAAAAATGAATGTCTTTTATTAAAATAAATTTACTTTAAGCTATGGATTAAACTAACTTATCACTTTAGTAGGTGCTGAAAATGAAAATTATTATTTTTAAATTAACAATTAGTTAAATGTGTGGTGTTTATCTTGCTTTCTTGAAAACGTTTTTAGTATCATGCATCATTTATCATGTACTATTATTTAATGACAAAAAAAAAGATTCAAATATATGTAGATTCTATTCGGATAATGATGTACATTACAACCGACAAAGGCATTGAAATGTCAACGTTATTTACAAATAAAACAACTTATGAAAAATTAAACAAGAAACGTCATTATCATAGAAGTGAACCCGTACCTATACTCAAAAATAAGGATCAAGATGCAATATCATCTTTCCACAAAAGGTAGGTCCATTATCGACTCACTCCAAGCACGTAAATTCTTCAAAAATGTTAAGAGTGATAATCGAGTAGAGAAATAATATATGTCTGAGACGGAGGTTACTGCCCCTGAATTATTTTGTTTAATTTCTCTTAGTTTTTAAATTTATTTTTTTAGGAGATAAAAATAGTTCTTTAAAAATCGCATGCATCACTATTTAGCCATCACATGAAATGTTGCCTTCCGATTAAGGTTTAGGCTATTATTTGAACAAATGCCATGAAACCTTGATACGAGTGTTGCAATCAAATCTTATCTTATCTTATTTTTCTTATCTTATCTGTTACAGACGTTCCTTCTTTACAGACGATTATTGCGTCCTACCCTTATCCGTGATTTGTGTCAAGTCGAGCATTTTTATTAGAGCTTTAAAGATTGATAAAGTGTTGGTTTTCCTGATTTTCTCAGGAATCGATATAACACAATCGATATCCGAACTCCAGACGGGAATAACGAGAATGTATATGTGTTTCTATGTGCATATTTACACAGCAAATATTGATTGGCGTCCTTTGTGATAAACTTCTTGTATGGATATACAATTTTAATTATAATAAAAAAAAGTGTCAAACGATTTGAAGGAATGCCATTAACAGTTATGTAATATCCAATGTATTTCTTACTTATATAGTTTTCATTTTCCATATATATATATACATATATGGATATATATATATATATATATATATATATATATATATATATATACACACATATATATATATATATATATATATATATCATCATGATCATCATCATTAGCCCCGAAACCGTAGCAAGCGTTCGGGGCGAATGGACACGTCAACAGACAAGATCTCTATATTCACATATCTTGCGCAGCGGCCAGTAATTCATTCAACGTCAGCCCTCTCCAATCTTTTATTCGTCAAGCCAATGTTTCCGCTGGCGACCTCTTCGCTGGCCCCCTTATACTGTGCTTTTAAGAATGATTTTCGTCAGGCGAAATATATTTATATATATATATATATATATATATATATATATATATATATATATTTGGGCTGCGGAAATTAACGATTAATTTCTCGATTAATCGTGAAAATGTTTTGTCGATTACAATTATTTTAATTGATAAAAATTCGATTAAAATTAAAGAAAAAATGTATTATATTTTTAAAATTTGGTATTAATAAATAATTAATTATTAATAATTATTAATAATTTATTTTTTTTTAAAGTACAAACTTCTCCCGCGTAATATTATAATTTATTTTACTACTTTATGTGGACCGGCAGACGTCAACTAAATAATACACATGCTTATATATAGATAAACTAAAATGTTCGATAATTTAATAACGGTACATTCGATCGATCTGAAATTTTGATACAATGCATCGTCATCCAAGATCTATCGGTGGTAAAATTTTTAGATCGCTAAGACCATCACAAGTTGTTTAATTTTACGTTGGCAGATTTGAAAAATTGTCGACAAACAGGAACGAAAGCAAGTTAATAAAAACGTGGTAAAAAATGGCTGACAGCATCAGCGCAGTTAAATTTAAACATATAACTAGAAAGTTGAGCAAAAATTTTGTTTTTAAGCTAAGTGTGGATGGCAAAGTTGAAGATGGTGAAAAAGTTTACTGTGTTCACTGCCATAAACAATTCTCTTTTAAAGGATCAAATACATCGCTGACGTACCACCTTCAGCACAAACATCCGATCAAGTATCAACACATTGTCATAAAATTTAGTTTAAAATAGTCTTAATTTTCAATGTCAGTGAGAAATGTTCAGTTTAATGACGTCATAATTTTCTATTTTTGGCTTTAATCGAAATTATCGATTAATTAATATATAATTTTTCAAAAGTTAACGATTAAATTTAAATTAATCGATAACAGCCCTAATATATATATATATATATATATATATATATATATATATATATATGTTAATATATATATATATATATATATATATGTTAACGGAGCAACTTTAACAAACAAATATATTTGTATATCAATCACATTTGTTTTAAGAAGAATACACTTTTATTACAAACAAATCAAAGACAGTAATGCCTCTTAAAATGAAATTTTTAAAATGGTGACAAATGTTTCTCATGCTAAAATTTAAAAAACGAAATTTGATTAAAAAAAATTAATATCTATACAAAATATTGCTTGCTTTAGCTATAGTGCTGTCAAATTGTATTAAACATCAATTTCAATTGTCATTCTAAACAGAGGGTTAATGCAATCTTTTTTCACTGACAGGTGAATATTATGTAAGACTTAAAAAAGTTCTACGATTGGTTGATACGTATAATTCATAAAGTAATCTGAAATAGTTTCTATTTCATTGACTCAGCTATAATCTTGCACCTGGTTCGTTGCATTGCATCCACTTCTAAGTATTAACTTCAAAAATGTTCAATTTTTTTCACGTGTTATCTTAATGTTACCTTTTATCTCTTTTGCTACTTTTGCATCAAAAATTAAACTAAATAGTTTTTTTTCTGAATTAACCAAAATCATAAACTATTAAACTCATTAAGAAATCTAGCCTAATTAACTTCTCTATTTAAAAAGTGTTACTATTATTGTATTACTTATTCAAGCATATGCTATAGTAAAAACTCTTTTCAGATTTAAAAAAAAATAGTTGCTGTTTTTTTCTTAAATGCACAAACTTGAATAAATTCCATCACTACAAGCCAAACAGTTCATTACGTGGAAATATTAGCAATTAATCTTGATTCAAAACAAGCTTTATAAACAAACAAAAAATTACGGACCCCCTTTCTGGGCAAAACATTATTGTGTCATACGTTCTCAAAAGGAAGCTCAGACCATGGTATCATGTTAGCAAATGACACAGCCTTCAGTTCACAGGCCCATGTTTATGAGAGGATTGTGTTGCACAATGCCAAGCCGCCTAACTAGTTTCCCTAACTAGTGTCAGGTACCCGTCGGATCTGGGTGTTCTAGGGAAACATTTAGCCACAGATAAGATCACGTCCAGCCAAGCGTGAATGCCGCTAAACCACCGTTTTTTTAAATAATGTAAATACATAATATATATACATATTTATATTAGGACTGCGGAAATTAACGATTAATTTCTCAATTAATCGTTAAAAATATTTAACGATTAAATTTGTTTAACGATTAATCGACCGACCGCTTATAAATATACTGGAAGTCGAAAAGTAAAATATTTTGCCCGATAAATATAAACTAATTTCCTGACTATTACAGGAATATTTTAGTTTTAAACTATTGACTGACGTGAATGTTCAAAATGTTGATAAACGTTATTGTGTCCATTGAGAGAAATCGTTTGCCTAACATGCAATGTTCCCTCTAAGTCTACGCTACGTTGGTCCGTGTGCAAAGTTTAAAAAAAAACAACTCGTTTGCAAAGTTGAAATATTTTTAAAAATTTGCTGCGCGGTGATTCTAAGCTCCTGCATGGCGTCGGTCAATTGTCTGCGAAGCCACGCTGCTTAAAGGGAACATTGCTACCATGGTTCTAACATTTCGCTTACATATCACCTGCAAACCAAACATCCACTACAGGATCAGAAACTTCAGCTGAGACAATCTAAGGCTATGTGAAAGATTGTTCAGCTCGGCTGGTTATATTGTCAATAAGGCCCGCTCATCACTTTAACCAAATAAAATGAACAAAAAAACTTTTTTTAAAAAGATGAGCCTCAGCTGCAGTGAGGAATGTAGAATCTCCCATGAAAAAGCAGAAAATAATTTTTTTAGTCACAAAATAAGTAGTCACATAGGGGGACTCGGAACTCTAAGTTTTATTGATATTTTTTGTGATCGATTGTGGGATTTAATGTGAGATATAAAATTTGATCAACTAACACAAAAGTTCTGAGTATATTATGATTATTTTGTGATTTAATACAAAAACATAGATTTATGATCCAAAAAGGAGTCTTAGATGAGGCTCGATTGCAATAAGGTCGAGTGGCAAGCGTTCTCGGCTGGTGTAGTGAGGGTCATTGATCCGAATCTCCGTGAAAGCAAGTATTTGTTCCTGGGACCAAGGGTGTCCCTGAGTCCTCCCAGCTGCAAACGGGTACCTAACCCTATTTATAAGGAAACAAAGGTGGCTGAAAATAGCGTGGTCCCACATAGCCGTGGTCTGGCAACGCTGCGTTACTTGCCAATACTTTCTTGTACAACTGAGAGTAGTAGGCAATAATATTCTGTACAGAAGGAGCACTTGTATAAATAAGACAATAAGAAAATAACGTTTGTCTTTTTATAGCAGATTTATCGGAGGGTTTGGGGAAAAAAGCTCTTAAAACCTAACTTTATTTGGCTATATGTCTTTGAAATCAAGAATTGGGGGATAGAGCAAGAAAAGTTTTGAACCCTTAACAATGTCCCTTTTCAAACAAGTTTCCCTCTCCTTGTCTAGTGAACAAAAGCCAAACAACAGTAAGTTGCCAAGAGAATACTTATAAAAAAAATTACACTTTCCAAAAGATCATGTTACATTAAAGAAAATAAAAAAACTCGTGACAGCTATAAAGGTGTGTAATAAAAAAATATTAGATTGGAGCTGTATCCAGCTTTGTTTGAGAGATTAGTAATATGAGCAGCGCCCCTTTGTGATCCAGCGGTTCACTTCTATCTACGTGTTTGAATGTACCCTACTTGGATTCATACTTAATATTTTTCTGTCGCCTCCTCTATTATATATTTAACTCTTGTTTTTACCCCGTAACTTATGTAACTTCATTCTCCGATTTGCAACATCCTTTTCTCTCTATTATTTTAATGTGTCTACACTATTAATATATATATATATATATATATATATATATATATATATATATATATATATATATATATATATATATATATATACATATATATATTCCTTTTTTTAAGCTAAACGCCAAAATATTCAACAAATTTCACTTCATATCAATCTGCTTAAATCTATTCTATTAGATTTTTTGTCATCTTGTCGACCTCGTTAACTACGTCACTCTATTTTAATCATTGTTTCATACCCAACTATCCTCAATATTTAGTCATTATTCAATTATTCAGCTATTTTACTGCACTTAATGTCACACATCTCAAAACTTTCCTTGTACTCCAGCATAATCTACTTTATGTCACACCTCTCCACCCTTTAATTCTCATACCACCTACCGTACTTTATGTCACACCTCCTCTCTCTCTTTCTTTCTCCTCCACCCTACCCTACTTTATGTCACAACTCTCATAATTTCATTCTCCTCCACCCTACCCTATGTTATGTCACACTTCTCCACTCTTTCATTCTCCTCCACCCTACCCTACTTTATGTCACACCTCTCCTAATTTCATTCTCCTCCCCCTACCCTATGTTATGTCACACCTCTCCACTCTTTCATTCTCCTCCACCCTACCCTACTTTATGTCACACCTCTCCTAATTTCATTCTCCTCCCCCTACCCTATGTTATGTCACACCTCTCCACTCTTTCATTCTCCTCCACCCTACCCTACTTTATGTCACACCTCTCCTAATTTCATTCTCCTCCCCCTACCCTATGTTATGTCACACCTCTCCACTCTTTCATTCTCCTCCACCCTACCCTACTTTATGTCACACCTCTCCTAATTTCATTCTCCTCCACCCTACCCTACTTTATGTCACACCTATCCTAATTTCATTCTCCTCCACCCTACCCTATGTTATGTCACACCTCTCCACTCTTTCATTCTCCTCCACCCTACCCTACTTTATGTCACACCTATCCTAATTTCATTCTCCTCCACCCTACCCTACTTTATGTCACACCTCTCCTAATTTCATTCTCCTCCACCCTACCCTACTTTATGTCACACCTATCCACCCTTTCATTATACTCCACCCTACCCTACTTTATGTCACACCTCTCCTAATTTCATTCTCCTCCACCCTACCCTACTTTATGTCACACCTCTCCTAATTTCATTCTCCTCCATCCTACCCTATTTTATGTCACACATATCCACCCTTTCATTATACTCCACCCTACCCTACTTTATGTCACACCTCTCCTAATTTCATTCTCCTGCACCCTACCCTACTTTATGTCACACCTCTCCAACCTTTCATTCTCATACATCTACTTTACTTTATTTCACTCCTCACCTCTCTTTCATTCTCCTCCACTTTACTCTACTTTATGGCACACCTCGCAATGACACACGTCTCCACTCTTTAATTATATCCATACTACCCTACTTTATGTCACACCTCTCCACTCTTTCATTGTCCTCCACTAAACCCTTTTTTGGTCATCCCTCTCTTCTTTAATATACGTTTTGTAATTTTTCTCCACTCTACTAAACTATTTCTCATTCTATTTAAAACTACATTTTCCCCCCTTGTAAGTGAATGAATCTACTATCCTCTAGGCCTCATTGTTTAATTTATAACTTATGGGGGTTTATTTATCCAAGTTGTCCATTCTCTTTTTCAATTAACATTTCTCTAAATAAAAAAGTTTGCACCAGTCCTTGCCTCTTTTGTAGCGGGTTAATTATAGCCACACGACCTTCTAAGCAACTACATAAAACAATTCTTCGCCCCTTTATTATCCTATAACCATACACTGTCTAGTCCATGTCCCCAGTTGACTTTGAGCTAATGTGAAACTCAATACAAAGTAGCTCTCTCACTTTTCTTATACTTGTTAATTTTTAAAATATTTTTTATGCAGTCTTAACTTTTCCTGTATATTTAATGACCCCCCTCTCCCCAAATCAAAAACAAAGTCTTTATTACTACACCACTGTCCTGACCTATCTCCATTGTTTTTTTTATTTACTTCCCCAATTAACTTTGTAGTCTAAAATTGTGAAATGCTATTAGCTGGTTAACACTTCATATAAGCTCTTTTTACTCATTTGAGGAGCACACAGCTTATAAAATTTTGAGGACCACCCTACTTAAATTAATGTAGCTTAAAAAGAAACATTATATGAATAACAAAAGCGCAACCTTTAAGTCGTAGAGGTGAATGTTGATGGCTGAGAGGTTTTCCGGCGCTGGAATTGGCACATTTGAAATATAGTTGGGGCAGGTTGAAGACAACCCGAGTACACAGAAGTTATCATTCCTGGATGGGTGCAGCAGATACGGCAATGAATGTATTGATACATTCTTTGGTATTGGCGAATTGCTTAGTTTGGCAAGGAGTAGCAGCGGATGCAGGTACTCATTAGCTTGTGTTTATTTATTTTATATTATATGTTAGTATATTTTTAATGCAGTTTTTGTGTATTTGCTTTGTACGCTTCCCGTGCAATGCCGTATATAATGTTTTATAAATAACATCTAATCAATGTTTTATACACGTTTTCCTATGAAATTATATACATTCAATGTCTTATATGCAATGTCTTATTCAAAGTCTCAAATCAAATATCTTATCAAATGAATTATATTCAGTGTGTTGCGCAATGTATAACACCCAGTGGCCTATCAAAATAAGTATATAATAATACACAGTGCCCTATCAAAATAAGTATATAATAATACCCAGTGCCCTATCAAAATAAGTATATAATAATACCCAGTGCCCTATCAAAATAAGTTTATAATAATACCCAGTGCCCTATCAAAATAAGTATATAATAACACCAAGTGCCCTATCAAAATAAGTATATAATAATACCCAGTGCCCTATCAAAATAAGTTTATACAACTTCCCTTCCCATGTTTTATATGAAGTATTTTGTTCAGTGTTCTATATCCAATTCTTGTCCAAGGTATTTTAATTTCAATATTGTATGCAATGTATTATACACAATGTCCCATCGCATGTTTCATATGCACACACTCGTATCCAATGTTGTAAATGCAATGTATTATACACAATGTCCCATCGCGTGTTTCATATGCACACACTCGTATCCAATGTTGTAAATGCAATGTATTATACACAATGTCCCATCGCGTGTTTCATATGCACACACTCGTATCCAATGTTGTAAATGCAATGTATTATACACAATGTCCCATCGCGTGTTTTATATGCACACACTCGTATCCAATGTTGTAAATGCAATGTATTATACACAATGTCCCATCGCATGTTTCATATGCACACACTCGTATCCAATGTTGTAAATGCAATGTATTATACACAATGTCCCATCGCGTGTTTCATATGCACACACTCGTATCCAATGTTGTAAATGCAATGTATTATACACAATGTCCCATCGCATGTTTCATATGCACACACTCGTATCCAATGTTGTAAATGCAATTTATTATACACAATGTCCCATCGCGTGTTTCATATGCACACACTCGTATCCAATGTTGTAAATGCAATGTATTATACACAATGTCCCATCGCGTGTTTCATATGCACACACTCGTATCCAATGTTGTAAATGCAATGTATTATACACAATGTCCCATCGCGTGTTTCATATGCACACACTCGTATCCAATGTTGTAAATGCAATGTATTATACACAATGTCCCATCGCGTGTTTCATATGCACACACTCGTATCCAATGTTGTAAATGCAATGTATTATACACAATGTCCCATCGCGTGTTTTATATGCACACACTCGTATCCAATGTTGTAAATGCAATGTATTATACACAATGTCCCATCGCATGTTTCATATGCACACACTCGTATCCAATGTTGTAAATGCAATGTATTATACACAATGTCCCATCGCGTGTTTCATATGCACACACTCGTATCCAATGTTGTAAATGCAATGTATTATACACAATGTCCCATCGCATGTTTCATATGCACACACTCGTATCCAATGTTGTAAATGCAATGTATTATACACAATGTCCCATCGCGTGTTTCATATGCACACACTCGTATCCAATGTTGTAAATGCAATGTATTATACACAATGTCCCATCGCGTGTTTCATATGCACACACTCGTATCCAATGTTGTAAATGCAATGTATTATACACAATGTCCCATCGCGTGTTTCATATGCACACACTCGTATCCAATGTTGTAAATGCAATGTATTATACACAATGTCCCATCGCATGTTTCATATGCACACACTCGTATCCAATGTTGTAAATGCAATGTATTATACACAATGTCCCATCGCGTGTTTCATATGCACACACTCGTATCCAATGTTGTAAATGCAATGTATTATACACAATGTCCCATCGCGTGTTTCATATGCACACACTCGTATCCAATGTTGTAAATGCAATGTATTATACACAATGTCCCATCGCGTGTTTCATATGCACACACTCGTATCCAATGTTGTAAATGCAATGTATTATACACAATGTCCCATCGCGTGTTTCATATGCACACACTCGTATCCAATGTTGTAAATGCAATGTATTATACACAATGTCCCATCGCGTGTTTCATATGCACACACTCGTATCCAATGTTGTAAATGCAATGTATTATACACAATGTCCCATCGCGTGTTTCATATGCACACACTCGTATCCAATGTTGTAAATGCAATGTATTATACACAATGTCCCATCGCGTGTTTCATATGCACACACTCGTATCCAATGTTGTAAATGCAATGTATTATACACAATGTCCCATCGCGTGTTTCATATGCACACACTCGTATCCAATGTTGTAAATGCAATGTATTATACACAATGTCCCATCGCGTGTTTCATATGCACACACTCGTATCCAATGTTGTAAATGCAATGTATTATACACAATGTCCCATCGCGTGTTTCATATGCACACACTCGTATCCAATGTTGTAAATGCAATGTATTATACACAATGTCCCATCGCGTGTTTCATATGCACACACTCGTATCCAATGTTGTAAATGCAATGTATTATACACAATGTCCCATCGCGTGTTTCATATGCACACACTCGTATCCAATGTTGTAAATGCAATGTATTATACACAATGTCCCATCGCGTGTTTCATATGCACACACTCGTATCCAATGTTGTAAATGCAATGTATTATACACAATGTCCCATCGCGTGTTTCATATGCACACACTCGTATCCAATGTTGTAAATGCAATGTATTATACACAATGTCCCATCGCGTGTTTCATATGCACACACTCGTATCCAATGTTGTAAATGCAATGTATTATACACAATGTCCCATCGCGTGTTTCATATGCACACACTCGTATCCAATGTTGTAAATGCAATGTATTATACACAATGTCCCATCGCGTGTTTCATATGCACACACTCGTATCCAATGTTGTAAATGCAATGTCGAAAAAAAAAGTACAATAATCAATATTTTATCTAATGTTTTATACAACATGCCTTATACAATGTATTGAAATCAACTGTATTATCCCATTTTTGATAGCTAATGTGTCTCACTAAGTCAGGGTATATCGAATTTCACTAAGTGAGGGTATAACAAATCCATCTAAATCATGTGTGTGTGTGACTTATCCAATGTATGAAAATGCAATGTATTTTCTCATGTTAGATAGCTCATTTGTTTAACTAAAGTAAGTGTATATCAAATCAATATAAATCATGTCTGTGTGTTGCAGGGTGGAGCTACGATCCCAGACGTGGAGGTGAGTAACAATATATTTTTTGTGTGTGTTTTGTTTCAAGTTGATGTACATCTCCTCAGAGGCGTCACTAGTGGTGGTGTCACCCAGAGCTCATGGTGTCCTCCCGTCGCAACTTACCCCATAGACCTCCTCCCAGTCTGCCAGTGCCAAACTACAGGAACATACATGATGTTACATTTTGGTATCACCCCTCGTGATGCTGTCACCCCGTGTGGTCCATACCACCCTCACTCCCCTATTGACGCCTCTGCATCTCCTGTCAATATAAAGTCATCTCATTAGAATAGGCGAGACAGGAAAATAGACAAGGAAGTTTAAATCTTACTAGAAAATCTAGGTCACTGGCAGATGTGTTTCGGCAGCTATGGCTGATGACCCTGGCAAATGTCTCATTCAAGTTGCATCACTGGGAAGTATGTGGCGAGGTGACGCAACACTTATTGAATTTTTAAAAATTCCATATTAATTAACATAATTTTTAAAGTTGTGCACGAATTATTGGAAAACCAAGATAAATCAATTTTAACTATGTTCCTTTTTTTCAGTAAAAAATATATATTTGTTGGGTTTTAAGTTTTAATATTTAAAAGCTCCAAATAATCGCTTCTTATCTTTTTTAAAAAAAATATTTCTTTATTTTTATTTTTCTTTAAATATAATTTAGAGTTAATTTACATACAATTTCTTTATTTTTATAAGGGAGTGGGGGAGCTTATGGTTCTTATGTAGTAAAGGAAACGTTTTAATTTGCACCATAAGGTCCCCTGACCACCAAAACTGATCCGAAGATTTAAATCAGATGTGGACTTATGTTAGTAGTGAGCTAAGAAGGCAAATATCGGAATAATTATTTTTAAATGTATTTGTATACATTGCCCACACCCCACAAAAAAAAACAATTAAATTTTTTAAAAATTTATAAATTAAAAAAAAATTATAATAATAATAATAAGTTTACAAGTATGAATGAAAAGTGTAGGCCTAGACAGGTATTAAGACATATATCACTATGACCTTTTCAACCTTCCCATGATAGTGTTATGTCTGCAAGGTAACCTTTCTCGGGAAAGACGATATCTTAAGCGGTTATGAGGTGATCTGTGAAATCTTACTCGACCAAGATCCAGGAGTGGGTAGAGAGTAGGAGAGAGACCAGTAAATATTGATGGGGTTTTAGGGGCGGCATCACTATGCGTCCACTTTAGAGCAAAGACAATGTTGGTGAGACTGCAATCAGGCGTATAGGGCGTGTGTACTGTGTGCTCGTTGACGAAAGCTCTTTGCCGAAACATTCGCTGTTTCATGACGTCTTTTCAGGCTAACGCATACACAATTTTGTGTTATCCACCCACTTTAAAGTTTAAAGCAATAGCACACAGCGTGATCTCCTCTAATACAAAAAATATTTGTTTAAAAAAAAAGATTATTTCTCACTGCAAATTATGCAAATTTAAATGGTTGCCCTAATTATAATAATAATAAAAATTGATAATTTATATAGCGCTGTATCCCAGTAAGGAACCGGGCTTAGAGCGCTTTACATGGAGATCATAACAAACATATAATAATTAAATAACCATTCATACGATAATAACAACATAAAGGACAGTACATTACACATAAGCTACGCTAATCATTTAAAACAAATGTTGTTTCATTAATTTTGTAAATACGTTTTGAAAAGATGCGTCTTAAGTGCAGTCTTGAAGGACTTGGTAGCTGGAATACTACGGATGTGTAATGGCAGATAATTCCATTGTTTGGCTACACAAAACAAATGTGATATATAATTCACCACACAGGCCCCGACGCCTGGGGGAGCAAGAACCCAGACTGCGCCGGACTGCTGCAGTCACCCATCAACATCACCACCCGGGACGCCGTGTACCACCACAAGTTACAGTATATCAACATCGACGACTACGCCCTCACTGACGGGGTCACGATGACACTGGAAAACCACGACGGACACACAGGTACAGACCTAAGGTTTACTAAGATCATACGGGTTGTAGATTGACTAAGGTCACGTGGGATGCAAATTGGCTAAGGTCATAATGGGTGTAGACAGAATTTGGTCAGTGGGTCATACAGGGTGTAAATTGACTAAAGGAGTGTAGATTGAGTAAGGTAATGCGGGACGTAGATTTGCTAAGGTCATGAAAGTTATTCTTTGAATATGGTAAATACAGGGTACAGACTGACTAAGGTTATATAAGATGTAGATTGACTAAGGTCATATAAGGTGTAGATTGACTAAGGTCATATAAGGTGTAGATTGACTAAGGTTATATAAGGTGTAGATTGACTAAGGTCATGCAGGTTATTCTTTGAACATGGTAAATACATGGTACAGACTGACTAAGGTCTTATAAGGTGTAGATTGTCTAAGGTCATATAAGGTGTATATTGACTAAGGTCATATAAGGTGTAGATTGACTAAGTTCATACAGGTTATTCTTTGAATATGGTAAATACGGGGTGTAGATTGACTAACGTCATACTGTGTGTAGACTGACTAAGGTCATACTTGGCGTAGGTTGACTTAAGTAATACGTGTTATAAATTGACTAAGGTCATTTACAAATACTAAATAAACGATTGCTGGATTTTTTTTATTTATTTAATTATTTTTTGTTTGTAATATATAACAGACACTATTGTTGATAATTATGACAATCTGTATTGTAAATCTCAGGTTCCTCTGTCAAATGGAAATATTGTTCCTAACGATAATGTCAAGTTAATTTTAGGGTACATCACCGTATTATAGACTTTCTCAGACATCTATTTTATACTAGGTTGTGCTTCGGCGCCGTGGCGCCTATGGCGCCCACAAATATTTTCAGCACTAACAGAGCCCGCTTTTTTCATAACTCCAACTAACTTGTCCTTGTTTTATAAATACGAAATATTAAACTTACTGAAATGTACACAAAGTATTTTATAATTAACAATCCTCAAATCCTCTTTTTACCCCATTCCCTTTTCCAAAATTAAAATATGAGCTAAAACAATGACGTCATTGTTAATATTAATCTGGAAACCAAAATGATTATGATTTTTATGACTATATTTTCAATTTTATTATTTAAACAAAGGGATGTCCCTTAGCGTTACGGCATTAAGGAATGATAATTGAGGGTGTTTATATTATAAATTTTTAATATAAAAAAATAATATTTTTAGACAGTTGATTTGTTATTAGCAAAACAGTTAAATTGAAATTTAATGATGTGCTGTCTTAGTCAATCAAACGTTCAGTCTATACAATATTGTTGGTGCTGAATTGTAATTTTAATGTGTGCACATGGTCTCACATCCAGTGGCGTAGCAAGGAATTTTGGGGCCCAGTTGGATTGCATATATGGCGGTGGAATTATATTTAATGCAAAAAACAAATTCGGACACTCTTTTGGGGGCCTCCTTCCCTAGCTGCGCCAATGCTCACATCTGACATGTAGATAACCTATCTTTAGAACTCAGTTCAAAACATCTATCATCAATCTTGATGAAAAATGTATATGTAAAGATTAAATAGAAATACAAATACAAATCAGTTTCCTACTCTATCACTATTATGTCTGTGATAACTAGGCATGGACTTTGGAAACTGTTTTATATTTTTAGCTAAAGTTCATCTCTCGGGAAAGCAACTTTACATAAAAGAAGGGAGTCTACCGGATGTTTACAAGCTTGAAGAGTTTCACTTTCATTGGGGAGCTGAGAACGGTAGAGGCTCGGAGCATGCAATCAATGGAAACTTTTTTCCTATGGAGGTAGATGATACAAGATATCAGAGCATATAATCAATAGGCAGTTATTTCCTGTGAGGGTAGGTGATACAAGATATAAGAACATATAATAAATAGACAGTTATTTCCTATGGAGGTAGTTGATACAAGATAGAACAGTATAGAATGAATAGGCAGTTCTTTTCTATGGAGGTAGGTGTTACAAGATATAAATAGCAGATAATCAAAAGGTAATTCTTTCCTATGAAGTTAAGTGATATAATTTATAGCATATAATGAATAGGCAGTTCTTTTATATGGAGTTTAATCGATAGAAGATATCAGAGCATAGAATCAATAGGCAGTTCTTTCCTGTGGAGGTAGGAGATACAATATATCAAAACATAGAAGCAATGGGCAGTTCTTTCCTGTGGTGTTGAGTGATAGACGATATCAAAACAAAGCATCAAGGGACAGTTGTATCCTATGGAGGTGGGTGATAGAAGATGTAAAGGAAAAGTACCAATGGACAGTTCTATCCTATGGAGGTAAGTGTTAGAAAATATCATAACATAGCATCTAAGGATAGTTTTATAATATGGATTTAGGTTAGAGAACATATCAGAACATATTATTTGTGAACAGCTCTATCCTGTGGCGGGCTGTGAAAAAATATATAAGAAAATAGCATCCAGGACCAATGGTGTCTTATGAAGAAAAGTTGGAGGAAATGTATGTACACAGCATCAATTTGCATTTCTATCATAAAGAGGTAGGGAAGAAAAGATATCAAAATAAGACATCAATATTCTATCCGATTGATATTTAAATTGAATTTTAGTTTTTGAGATGTCAGAAAATGTAATTTAGTCGGTTTTGTTTTGTTTTTTTGTTTTTTTAAATTTTGGACTTAAGTTTGAATAACGGTTTAGAAGTCTTAGGAACTTTTGGCCTTTCAAACTCATGCGTTTTTTTAAAGAGCCTATGAAAGATGTCTGATCGAAACAAAATATACGAGATTTCTAAAACATGTATTTAATTATATTTTTTAACTACTTCATTGCTTAATCTTTTTTGTAATGTCTCGCTTAATATAACTTATAAATATAATAATAGTACCAAAAGTCATCTAGTTTTATGATTGAACAACTATGTTGAGGCAAGGACGCATGCTTATGTTTACTCGTTTGAATGCAATAAAACACAAACTCTTATATTAATTCTACTTCTGAGACGAGAATTCTTTCCTTTTGTTTACAACGACTTCAATAAGCGCTGTCTTCAGCCGAATTACTTCCAAAAATTCCCTCTGATGTTTGAAGTAAAAAAGTTTGTTTTATTGCATAAATTAGAGAAGCTTTGATACGCTGGTCTTGGCCTTTTTTTCTTCCTCAAGCTTATGATTTGCTAACATAAGTGCAGAAAATGTTAACAATTTTTAGAGCTTAGACATAGAACTTCTGCTTATAATACAAGCCGAAAACATTTGACAATTTTCAGGGTTTACTAATGATGGTAGATATATTACTTGTAGTGTCACATTTTAAACAATAGCACACACACAAAAGGGCACTTCGTTTATGAAAATAGAATATTGTTTTGTTTTAAATTATTACTTGTCCTTAATGCACGTGATCTGATTTGATCTTATTCTAAAATATTTTTTCCAGCTACATCTCGTGCACTACCAGCATCATCTTGGCAACATCAGTGCCGCTTTAACACATCCATTCGGTCTTGCTGTTTTTGCCTTTTTATTCAAGGTAAGCGAACGTCTCGCGATATCTGGTTGTTTAAATTATCTGACATTACAGCCACTCGTTCTATAAATAAGATTGCTGCAAAGTCTTATGCTGGTATTTAGATAATTACAATTTCTTTAAAAAACATTGTTAGTTAGGATTTGTGTAGACATCGTTATTATTAAAATTAGTTTTAAATATATGTCTCCAATGTTTTGTTTAGGAAATAATAAGTAGCCTTCGTGTCAATAATATATATATATTATTTAAACTTTAAAGGACACAATATAAACGTAGGATTCTACTTAATACTTTAACTAACTGAACTGAACCGAACTATCCCTTAACCCGTCATTGGGTCGTTGGGGCACCATCGTGAACTGCTCATTATCTCACGCCTAATAGCGTGGCGTTTAACTAACATATCTAATTAAACCCCAACACGTGCTTATTATTTCTTGTTCAGATATATTTAAACGTTGATTTCATTTTCCTTGAAAAATTATCCTACGTTACGATACACCTTTTTAATACAAATACATTTGTTAATAATGATTAGTTGAAGTCCACTACCACAGTACGTTAAATGTTCAAAGTAGATATGATTCTCTTATGGCAGGATTAAAAATTTAAAGTCAAATTCATATGCTTCGTATTTCGGGTTTAACCACAAACAAACGTCACTTTAATTAATTTTAAGTAGCGTGTCAGATTGCCTCACATATATATTTTATGAAACTGTATTTCAATTTTTTCTACCACAAAATAACATCACCCTCATTCTTACAACTGTACTGTTTCAAGTAGTTCAGAAAAATTGCATTACATTTTTACATTCAATTGTTGTTTTTTTTTGTTTTTTTTTATTTTGTTAGAACGGGGAGATGATAATACACTCATTATATAACTGTTTTTTTTCAGGTAGTGCCAAAAGATAACATCAAACTGAACCCGATTCTGAAGTACTTCTCTAATATAACTAATCCAAGTAAATCAAACGATTGTCAAAAATAATCAAAGTGGAATATTTTTGGACATGGGCATTTACTCAGTGTTATCTTTGCTTTGCTGTAATCATTCAAAATTTAAATAAAAATTTTGATTTTCTTATACTATGTTAAAATAGTTCCATGAAATGTTTCAAATATAATTTTTTTATAAACTGTTTTTACATAAAGCTCTTCAATTAAATCAAAGCTGAAATTATTCTCATAATCTCTTTTTGAGAATTCCTATTGATTAAAGACATATGCAGAATTTGTTTGTATATGTTAACAATGTCGTCTTGCTAGCTGTGACTACATGCAATAAAAATAAATAGTATGTGCGTCGTTAATTCTGTTTTGATGTAGCGTTATCTTAGTAAGATATGTGCGCTGTAAGCAACATTTTATTGTTTGTTCACAGACGACGAGGTAAAAATCGACACCTTTCCTTTAAGAAAAATTTTACCTGAGTCCGCAAACCTCGACTTCTACCGCTACGACGGCAGCTTGACAACTCCGCCGTGTTCTGAGAGCGTCATCTGGTCGGTGGCTGTAGACAATATTGAGATTTCCGAGAAACAGGTGAGTGATGCTGATTGTAGACAACATTGAAGTTTCAAAAAAAAACAGATGAGTGATACTGATTAAAGGATGCAAACGATATAATTGCAGAACCTATTAATGTAATCCAAGAATTTAAACAAAAATAGAATTTAAGAAGCACTGATTCATCGCAATTTCTATATCACAAGCCATATCGAAGTTTAATCCACATTAAAAATTTGCTATGAGTTTATAGAAGATCTTTTTATGTTGATTTTTAGCCATTCCATCAACTGTATATACCTAAATTAGCCCTTAATTTATCTCCATTTACACCTTAAATCTATCCAAAGACTTAGAAAGAATTTGATAACTATTAATACCTCACAAATTGCATTGATACTTAGTTCAGAGTTTAAATAAAACAAAGAAAAAAAGACTAAAAATCTATCGTAGATCTTTTTAAAGATATGTATCTACATTTCTTCCAAGGTATATCTCAAAATTAGCCATTGAATATTCCTACTTTACGCACTTTATCTATAAATCTATAGACTGACATAGTCTTCTATTACTATTGATTGATTACTATTTCTATTGCAAGTAATTTCAGATTTATATCAAAACGAAAAAAAGGCTAAGAATATACCTCAGTTCATTTGATGATCATTTTCTACACCAGTTCAAAGCTATTTCCCAAAAATACCCCACGAATTATCCCAAATTACACCCTTAATCAGTCCGAATACTTATATTTTAGGAACCATTGATTCCACCTAACACTTATATTTTGGGAACCATTGATTCCTCCAAATACTTATATTTTGGGAATCATTGATTCCTCCAAATACTTATATTTTGGGAACCATTGATTCCTCCTAATATTTATATTCTGGGAACCATTGATTCCTCCTAATATTTATATTTTGGGAACCATTGATTCCTCCTAATATTTATATTTTGGGAACCAATTATTCCTCCTAATATTTATATTTTGGGAACCATTGATTCCTCCTAATATTTATATTTTGGGAACCATTGATTGCTCCAAATACTTATATTTTGGGAACCATTGATTCCACCTAATATTTATATTTTGGGAACCATTGATTCCTCCAAATTTCCATCCCGAGCCATTTCAGAGTGTAATCTGAAAGAAAGAAAAAAGATTTAGACTCTATCGAAAATCTGTTTGACGATCTCTATCTACATAAATACATCAATTCAAAGGTATATCCCGAACATAGCCTTGGAATCATCCCAGTTTAATCCATACATCTATCTCGACATTGTACCATTATGTCTCCCGTCCACTTAGATCAATATGTTCAGAAACCTCAGTGACGACAACCACGCCAAACTTGTCGACGACTTCCGGCCGATCCAACCCACGAACAGTCGGCTGATGACCACAACACTTCGGGGGGTTGAGGAATCTTGGTGCAAATGTCACGGCATGTCTTCCGTTGTTGCACGCCATCCTTATTTCGGTTTTATGTTACAGCTTATCGTAATGAACTATTTTCAGATGTGTAGTTAAACTTATTTTTTTTTCTTTAAAAAAATTATAGAAATAACAATATCATTATAAAATACTTGTTGTATAACAAAGTTACAAGCAAAATGTGGACTATGACAGTTTCAGTACATATTCTCAATCTAGCATTATAGTAATAAACACGGATTTTTTAAAGATATATTTTAACAGTTTACTCGAATGTGGAAATATTTGATCATATAAATTTTGATTCCATTTCTACCAGTCGTTCCATTTAATAAAATATAAATGGTAAATAATTTGATGTATGTTGTATATCAAATTCCTTTATGGAATCACGGCTATTGATATAACTATGACATATACATTGTACATTTATTTTTGTTGAATGAATCTTGAATTTTCTTTACATATTCAAAAGAAAAATAAAGAAAGTTGTATGTTATCTAATAAACATATAAATACAGTCCGTATAATCTGCATGAAACGCTCCCCCCCCCCACACACACTTTTTTTTCAATTAATGTAAACACTATTACAAAATAGGACGCCACCGATTCAATATATACTCTTAGAATAACAACTTAACCTCATGTTTGTACGAAACCGTCTCAAATGAATTTATCATGTACACATCTATAACGCGTAATGTAATTTTCTGTTACTGATTAATGCACAAAATATTACTTAATATTAAGTTTCACTTTTAAAAAAATAAAATAAAATAAAAACTTGTTTCGTTGGCACAAGTACGAAAAAACACACACTCACGCGCGTAAAGGAGCAACAACAACAAACAAATAAAAAAATAAGATTGGTGTTAAGATGACGCAGGGCATCTTATCTTATCAATACAGACGCTCCTTCTATGCAGAAGATAATTGCGTCCACAGACCGTGACAGATGATCTGTTGGCAAGTGATGCAGCGTTCACAGGCCACGGCTATGAGGGTTGCACGCATTACCCAGCCGCCTAACTAGTGTTAGTTACCAATTCGGAGCTGGGTGACTCAGGGACGCCCTAGGCCCCGGGAAGAAATCCTTGCCTTGACATGGATTCGAACCCGTGACCATCGGTACGCTAGTCGAGCGCGCTGCCACTCGACAGACCAAAATTTTGTTTGATGATGTGTGATAGTGTATTGTTGACAGGAGAATGAGTTGCTAATTTTGTGTTTGTCGTATGTTGACATGACATATGATCGTTTCAGAAAAATTTTGTTGTGTTTAATCTTCGTATCGGGATACTCTACTATTGTCATGCGATATACAATTCATTCTCCAGATATTTTTTTTAGAATGTTTTTTGTAATATGTCAAATAAAATGAACTCATGTAATTTTAACTGAGAATTTCATTTGCACAGAAGTTGTTTTTGACATTTTTACGATTTTGTCCGCGTGTGTGTGTGTTTGTGTATGTGTGTATGTGTGTGTGTGTGTGTTTATGTGTGTGTATTTGTGTGAACAAACTCATGGTAACAAAACACAAATGTGTAACACTTTTTTAAAGAAAATATTTATTATACAAAATTCGTATATTTCACCATCATAGATCCCCACTTAGCTCTGTTTAAAAAAATAAAATTTGTGAAATAAAATTAAAAATTGTAACAAATTAGCTAAATTCTTATATTACTCATTGCCTTAAATCCATTGCGAAATATCCGAAAAGAACACCAGAAAAATAACTAACTCTGCTAAGAAAGCCATAATTGAAAAGTATTAAAAATGGACGTCGTATGAATGAATGAATTAGATGACAAAGATTCTAATGACTAGTGAATCAAAGCAGTCATTAAGTTTTTATCGTTTTCCTAGTCTCTACAAGGTCTTGGTGGTGTTGTAAGGATCATCAACCCAGCGAGCAATAATGATTCGCATATAAATAATCGGATAGTACCCGTTCACATTCGGGTTATCCGAAGATACCGTTTCGTCCTTTTTTTAAAAATTAACAAATATGACCTTTATTGAGATAATGCAAATTCGAGGGAACGGAAACATAACAAACGAACCATGAAGTGGCTTTTCGAGTCATCTATTCAATGCGGTCATGGTTCATGAAATTGACGTTGCAACTGAATTTTTCACCGCTGAGTCTAAAAAGGGCTAAGACCTTCATTGCTCAGAAACACAGTTTTTCTAGAAATTCTTTTTCACGCACGACTAACGTATGATAAAAGAATTGCCTTTTTCTCCCTCTCTTATGTTGTGAATGTATTTAGATGGTGACATTAAAATGACACTGCATTTATGCACTACACATTTAGCTTAACTATAAATGAGTTTGCTTTAAAGGATGACGCAGCAATCACGATAAAATAAATGGAAGGCATTAATATAGTCATCATCTTTATACATGAAAACATATTTAAATTGAACTATGATGTTATGCCAACCAAAATGAAAAAAATTTGAGTTGTGCGATGTCTGTATTGTAAAGCAGACATTGTGAGAATTAGTATTGCATCAAAGACAAAATCAAGATATGTCAGATTTAATATAGTAATACAGAAATAGTAAACAAAACTTTGCATCTTTTAGTATGCAAAGTTTAAACTTAAGTGGACACCCCAAAGGTTCATCTTAATAGGACATCATAAAGTATCATATTAATCGGAAACAATCAAAGTTAATCTTCATGAGACAACTAAATTTAATTTTAATGGGACATTACAAACTGTAATATTAATGGAAACATTTTTTAATGACATAACAACGTTTCATCTAAACGTAACATTTCAATGTTGTATGTAAGTTTGACATTACACTATTTCAACTTATTATCAAATTACAAGGTTTGATCTAAATGTGACACAGACATACACACACACACACATATATATATATATATAAATATATCTATAAATATATATATCTATATATATATAACATAAAGAATTACATTTAATGTATACATATATATATATATTGATACATCCTTTTCAGTACATAGTTTTACTGTTATTCTATACTTATTATTTGTTTATGGCATTTCCTAATATCCGAGATAAAAACTTAGAGTTTAATTAGGTGTTTGTTGAATACACACAACTACTTATGTTTACTATTTAAATAAATTTATTTTAGTGTTTAATATGTTTCAATACGTTATGTCTCATATTGTTTGTTGTTTTTTAACTAGGAGAGAAGATTTTTTTTTAAACTAGCAGTGAACTTGGAACTGACTGTTACATATACGAAAAAATTAGATGACGTGTAAACGACGCAAATTAAAATTAAATTAATTCGAACACTGCCTACGAAAATAGAATAATCACTGCTGAAGATATGTAATTAATAGGTTTACATAAGAAAGTAATCATGGCTAAAGATGAAATAACAGATAGTAGTTTAAATGTTCATAGCTCTTTCTTCTTCTTTGATAATGCATTAGTCGTCATGTGTGAAACTTTCTGGGACATCAGAGATATATTGACGCCAGCAGCTGTGATGCAAATAAAAAAAAATAACCAGAACCGGTATCAAAGTGATTAGCATCGCAAACATCAGGTTAAATAAACTGGCGTCTAAACGACCCAATAGCCTGCTTCTCCCGCAGGCTAAGTGGAAAATTGGAAACATAACCAGATACAAATACAAAAGAACAGCGGACAAAATAAATTTCACACGAGTCGTTTTAAAAAATTCTGGAGACGTGGAAGGGGAAAAAGACGGCAACACAATCTCTCCACTGACAGCAAGGCCAAGAGATAATAGCTGGCCAGCATCGTCGAGTCGTTTAAGGTAAACTGTACCAGGGACCAGTCGTTTAGGAGCTTACCGCTCACAACACTGAAAAAAAGTACAGGAGTTTCTCCAAATACTCAAACATAAGGTGCATACAATCACGTACAGCGATGGCAACCAAGATAATGTGTGTTGTGTCTTTAAGCCCCTTGCGGGTGAGGATATAAATAGTAACAATTTTTCCCCCAATACCACATAAGCCCACAAGGTGACGTAAGAAGTAACTAAACATGTGTAAACAAACAAAAAAAAACAACAACAAAGGATGCTGTTGTAGATATCGAAACGAGGCTGATGAGGGCAGGTTCTTTCTTTAAAGTAGAGTTTACGTTTTTCCAATAAAACGCTTGAAATGTTTATATTTAAACCATTTGTAACAGATTCAATTTGCATAGGGTGACACTTGACACAAATTAACCGTATAGCAAGTTGTGTAGCCAAATACAGCTGCGATGCATAGGTTCAAACGTTTTTTATATATAGTATAATATTTTTTAATTTAAAAAAAAGTTTTTGACAACAAATCCAGTATATATGAGGCAGAATTCAAAGTATTGATATGTTCAATATAATACCCAACACGCGACAAACATTTACAGACTGAAACCGACTGATCTCCCCCTAGCTGTAAAACCGCAAGAGGGGGAGGTGAGGTCATCGATGGCTGGCTTGAACTCATTGGACACGTGATTGTAAACAACAACAGACGCTACATTGAGTTATATAGAGATAAACTAAAAATTCAAATGCATTAATTTAATTATTGTGCATTACATCGATCTGACATTTTGATACGATGCATTGTTAGGAGATGACAAGAGTCTATGTGCAAAATTTCAGCTCGATTGCATCATGTGAAGGAAGTGTGTCATTTTTTACTTTTTTCCCACCCGACAGCGAACGACAGAGACCACGACAGACAAAATTTCAAAGTTAATATAAGGGATTTAAAAATACGGTTATATCTGAACTAGTAAGTGTTTCCAACAAAGAAGCTGGTTTTAAAAAAAAGATCACTTAGATTGTGTATACTTTTCTCCTGGTGACAATTGTGATGTGTGAATGCTTTAAGTTCACACAAAGAAGCTGTTTAAAAAAGGATCTTTTAGATTGTGTATACTTTTCTTCTGCTGACAAGTGTGATTTAAGACCGCTTTCAGTCTCAAAAGACGACCTTGAAATAAGATAGTACTGTTTCTATGACAACAAACTTGAAATTTGACTGCACTTTGTCTGTGATGACCCACATGATACGTGAATGCATTCTGTCTTTGAAGATAAAGTTTAAGTCTGATGGCATTCTTTCCTTAAAGTGCAGCTTATACTTTAGCTGACTGTCGATTTCATTTATTTAAGTGAAAATAGATTAGCTTTCAACACTTGTAGACAAAACGTAATTATATTTAAAACATTTTGCTGTCCTTTTTCCAACGACATATTTAAGTCTGTTTTGAAGACTTAACCGTAAAACCGTAAAGTGAATTGTCCGTGTATTTTTATGACCAACCAAAGGTGTAATATTAATTTTTTTTAAATATCGACTACTCTGATTTAGATAGATCGTATATCTGAAAACAACAACAACAAAGAAATTAATGCATTAATCTTGAGTAATTCTTAGTTGGGCGGCTGGATAGCGAAGTCAATAGTGCGCTCGCCTCACAAGCTAAGAGGCGTCGGATCTAGCCCACTTTAAAGACACAATAACAATTATGAATGACTAACGCTAAGAAAAGTAATCGCTGACATGGAAGTGAGATAGGGCACCCACCAAGGTCCACCAAGCCCCTAGTAAGTTCTAATGGAAACATTAGGACCCCCTACGACCATCGGTTATAGGACATTGAAAAAATAAAAATCCATAGTTATCTATATGTATTTGAAAAATATTATTTTGAGCAATGCTAGATAAAAGTTATTTCTTAAGTCATTTCGACACGGGGTCGAATATTCGTGAAGGCAGAGCACTGTTCCCGGGAAAAAGTGTGTCCCTGAGTTCTAACAGCTCCGAATGGGTACCTGACACTAGTTAGGGCAACAAAGAATAGAGGACTCACTCATTACTCGTGGCCTGTGAACGTTGCGTCACTTGCCAATACCTTAATATCAGAACGTAGTACGCACTAATCTTCTGTATAGAAGGAACGTTAGTAACAGATACGATTGTACTAAGCGTCTAAACTGCAGAACCCAGACTACAGGAAAATATAACGCGATCGTGTCACTCCACTACTTTATTCGTTCGATAAGCTGCCTGTGTGTAACTGGTATACTTTTATATTTAAACTCTGTAGGCGTTCTCTCAATACATAACCTTGCATCCAATAATCCTCTGAAGAATTGGTTTCAATAAAACAATTTTAATATGTATACTATGTACAGAACATATGTAATTTGAGTTTATACAACGTGGAGTCCTGAGCCACACAAAATCCGCCATTACCCACGGAACTTCTGACAACCACTGATAATAATCTCGAACCTTCTACCTCATTTCTTCCCGCGCTTTCACTCACGTGACCTCTCCGTCATCCAACTCGTGATTCACAATTGACATTCACCCCCATCCTTAAAAAAAAATGTTTATGAAATACAACATTTTTAGTCTTAATAAAATCAAATTAATCTACATATATATTAAAATTTCAAATATTTATAATCAATGGACATTCATTGCCTTACACACAGCATCTAGATATAAAGATCAAGAGAAAAAATATGTAGGACTTCAACAATCTACCTGTACTGCAAAAATGAAACTGAAATTTTAAACACATATGTAATTTTGTGTAAGTAAAATATTTTTAACAATCAATATTCATAAAATTAAAATTAAATATATTGTCCATTGGAATTCAAACACTGCTCCTTGTCTATTGTTCAGCGAATAAAAATACTAATATTAATACAGTCTCTGGTTTTATCATTTAGGAATTCACAGACTAATATTAATACAGTCTCTGGTTTTATCATTTAGGAATTCACAGACTAATATTAATACAGTCTCTGGTTTTATCATTTAGGAATTCACAGAATGTCTTTATTTATTGTCATTCTACTTAATATGTCTGCAACCACGTTGTCCTTTCCCTTAACAGGTTTAATGTCAAATTTGTAGTCGGCTAATAGCATAGCCCATCTGATTATTTTTGCGTTGCTGATTTTCTTCTTGTTGAATGCCACAAGTGGTTTGTGGTCTGTTAGAAGAGTGAATGTTCTACCTAGAAGGTATTTTTAAAGTTTTTGTAGAGCCCACACTATGGCCAAACATTCTCTCTCTATAGTGCTGTAGTTACACTCTGTTTTGGTTAAATTTCTGCTCAGATACTGTATAGCATGAAGGATGCCATCATGTTCTTGCATGAGGAACGCTCCTAATGCAATGGATGATGCATCAGTAGAAACAATGAAAGGTTTGTCCCATTGAGGTGTAACCAAGATGGGTTTCTTCCTAAATGCTTCCTGAATGTTCTGCAATGCGTTGAGGCAATCTCCTGAAAACTGAAATTTTTGAATATCTGTGTTTTTTGTAAGTTCTGTTAGTGGGTGAACAATGTCTGCATAATTTGCAATAAAAGGTCTGTAAAAGTTACATAGTCCCAGCAGGGCGTGCACTTGTTTCTTAGATTTTGGGATTGCAAGGTTAAAGATCTTGTTTTCATTATCTGCAGTAGGAGTGACTGCACCACCTCCTAGTCTGTATCCCAAAAATTCAATATATATTTCTTTCCAATGTTGATCTTTTCTGGTCAGATTGTAACATTATGTTTTTGAGTCTATCCAGTACAGCTTCAAGTGTATGGATATGTGTTTCCCAATCTTTAGTGTGGATACATATGTCGTCCACATAATGTACCACATTTGGAATGCCTTCTAACATCACCTTAATGAATCTGCTGAAAGTGGCTGTGCTGTTTACAAGTCCAAATGGCATCACCAACCATTCATATATTTCATCTAAAGCAACAAATGCAGTGTATTTGATTGAAGTAGGATCCATGTTTATCTGCCAAAAACCTCTATTTAAGTCAAAGGCGGTGAATATTTTAGAATTCCCAATTCTATCAACAATGTCTCTCGGGTCTCCATGGGTCCATGGCCCTATTTTGTAATATTATTCAACTGTCTGTAGTCACAGCATAGTCGAATCTTTCCATTTTTCTTTTTGATTATGACAGTTGGTGAGGTGCAGTTGGCTTCAACTACTTTTCGTATTTTATTTCTCTCAATAAATAATCAATTTCTCGTTTTACTGTGTCTCTTTATGCAATTGGAATTGGGTATACTTTGGTTTTGAAAGGTTCATCTTCCAATAGTTGTATCTTATGAGTCACACTTTTTGTGTTTCCCGTTTCTTTTGTGATGACACCTTTATATTCTTGCAAAATTGTCATCACTCTATTTTTCATAATATCTGGTATGTCAGATGATATGTTTTCACTGTTGGTGCTTTTCTTTTTCACTGTACAGTCATTTTCATCATTTTCGTTGCTGATGACATTTATTGTTTGTTTCTCTTCTTTGTTGTCACCATATGCTCTCATATGGAACCTCACCTGGAGTCCAATAGAAAGACATTAATCTAATGAATAGAATTAGAGTCTGTAACAGATAAGACGATGTTAAGTGTCTTAACTCAAGAATGCAGACTAGATCTACAGGAAACGATAAAGCAATCGTGTCACTCCATTACGTTATTGGTTCGATCAGCTGCCTGTGGCACAACGCATTGACAACAAACTGCCCGCGCGCGCTCTCTCTCTCTCTCGCCAGGTCTTGCCCTACACCTGCCTTACTTATCTTAACGAATCGTTCTCGGTCTATTCACCGTCTCACCAGTTTCCCTCAGCCGCAGACACGCGCATTTTGGCTGTTCCTCGGTCACACCCTAAAAATCGATATTTATCATTCTACATCGCCAAGCTGAACAGAACTGTCTCCCGAAACATTTTGGTGACTTGCTGATTAGTAATCGTTGAAGTTTTCTCTCAAGACCATCTCTAAAATCTGTTCTCTCCAGACTCTCATAATTTTACCCCGATTTGACCGTTAAACTGTTCTTGGGTATGCCTCTCATGCTTTGAAATTGTATCATGTCATTATATCTGTTTCATTTCATTATGAGTTTTTTCACCTACTGCTTATTTTTATCTACACGTTTGTTTTTGTTTCATTTTTTGTCTAAATGGTTATGTTAAGCCCTTTGAGCCCATCCACAGGCCTGATTACAGCGATGTATAAGTTCACAATTAAAAAAAATAATGTTAAAAACATCTTTTACATTATAGCTACTATTAATTTATTTTTTAAATAATATGAACAACAATGCAAAAATTGTTGCTTGGAACCATTGCTTACTAAAATAAATATTACAGTGAAAGATATCAATTATAATATGCCACGAAACGATGGAATATTTTTATTCACAATGATATTCATCAATAACTGCAGATAGTGTTTTGACATTTGTCAAACAATGAACATTTATTTCTGAGTCACGCTCCTTTCTTCAAAATAGGTCAAAGCAGAAGAAAGTGAGGAAAAAAAAACAATTTTGTTACGACAAAAACCAACTTTGAAATATCATTTTTAATTTTTTTTTACTAATACTTTTTTGGATTTTGAATTAAAATCTCTGAAGCAAAGTTAAATGTTTTCTTGCAATAAACGTGACAATTCTACTAAAGAGTTTTAAACATTAATTTTTATTGCAGCATGAGACTCCAGCTCACGAAAGATAAATAAAACGCTAAAAAGCTTTGGAGTTTTCCTGCAATGTAGAATTAATAATTCACTCGGTGAAATGACCAGCAAATTTGAGATACAATTAACTCCCTTACAAATCTTTCTCAGACAAGCGACTTGCTTTGTTTCGTTTATTATTGAAGTGCGGTGTCAAGCGCAAAGGTGTGTGTAAAATTAGAGATTTTAAAGTTATCCCGTAGCAACTTAACTACGCCACTGAATTTAATGGTTTTATTGTTGAAAAAAAAATAGCTTCTCGGATGTAAATAATTGTTGTTTTAATGGTTTTAAATAATCTTTTTTGAAAATAAAGATGAACTGAAAAAAATTTTAATTTTGAAAAAATTGTGATTTGTTTAAGTTTTTTGTTGTTTGTGTATATTCATTGTTTTGTTTGACTTAGCCTGTTCAGGACCTATCTCTTTTGTTAAAGGGTACATCTTTTTGTAAGACTAAAAATTAACTACTGGATATATAAACAGTGCTAGATTTACGTGTAAGCTACACAAGCTATAGCCTAGGGCCCAACTTTCTTCGAGTTAGCCATTGTCTTATTTAGCGGAGACCTAAAATAATTTAACGTATAAAGGGCGCCATATCTCAAATAGCTTAGTATAGTATTGAGTGTAAATACAGCTTAGACTTTTAATTGTTTTTGTTTTAAATTAAATAGGACATTTTGTTACATTCATCAAGTTTAATTTATTTAGTAAACGTTGCATCGTGCCTCATTTAGAAATGTTTATAATTCAACTATACAATTTTCTCGTAAAGAAATATTTTAAAGAAAATCTTATTAAATTAGGAAAATTAATCTCTTAATAAGGCAATACAAATCCAAATTCTTTGTCCGAGATACTTAAGGCGTTTCATAACATTCTATAGTCTCCGTTGTCGTAAAATATTGAGATTTTATGACAGAACACGCCAGCCATCGTTCTAAACATGCTAGATCAATGATCTGTGGGTATGTCTAAGCTGTGTGACGTGTCAATATCACTGCGACGTGTACGCCATGACATAATGGCACCAGTGCGGTGGACAAAAAAACAACATATTCTTATAGAACAAAGAGACGTGGCGGTTAGTAGGGAAGCAGCAGTGTTTTTTTTTGTTTTTTTTTAAATTATGTTTGGATGAAATCTTTAACTTTTAATCAGTGGACAACGTATGGAAGCGATCAAATTTTCCTCAGTTCTTACATGAGGTCAAGCTTCAGTCTCACTCACTGTCATACAAGACCCCACGCTTCAGTCACACTTACTGCCATATACGAGCCTCCGCTTTAGATTCCCTGTTGTCATACATAAGCCCACACTTCATACCCACTCACTGTCATACATGAGCCTCACTTCACTCTAACTCGCTGTCATACATAAGTCCACACTTCAGTCTCACTCACTGTCATACACAAGTCCACACTTCAGTCTCACTCACTGTCACACATGAGACCACGTTTCAGTATCACACACTGTCATACATGAGCATCCACTGCAGTCTCACTTATTGCTATACATGAGCCTCCACTTCAGTCTCACTCACCGCATTGTTGAATACTGATGTCTATATAGTACTTTGTAGACAACAACACACAATGCTAAGTATTGACTCTAGTTGTCTAGGGTAATATTAATTAATGGCTCTAGCCCCCAAATTTTCGCTATTTAGTTACAATACAAATAAAGATACATACTATTAGAGAAACTATATATGGAAACCCTGTCATCAACAATGAGGTGCTACAACAGGCAAAAATACAAATTATGACAACTCTTCTACGCCAGCGTCTGCTCAGATGGTTGGGACATGTGCGCAGATTGGAGGATGGCAGAATCCCAAAGGATATCTTCTATTCTGAGCTAGCCAAAGGAAAGAGGACTACAGGCCGGCCTCAACTCCGTTACAAAGATGTCTGCAAGAGAGAACTCAAAGCTATTTGCATCGACATAAATAGCTGAGAGGAACTCGCTGGGGACAGGTACAGATGGAGTCAGGCGTTGACTGCCAGGCTAGAAGCAGGAGAAAGAGACCTGCGGCAGGTCGCAGACGCGACCGCCAAAAGAGGAAAAGGAGAGCAAATCAGCCAACCACAGGGGCTGCCTTTCAGTGCCAGAAGTGCGGCAAAGGCTGCCATTCGTGAATGGACTTGTACAGCCACAGCAGAAGCTGCAGGGCCATGCGCGAGGATCCCACAGGAGCAAAGAAACTTCCGTCGTCTTACGAGACATAAGGAAGCTAACAACATATGGAAACATAACACTGATGGCTACAAGCAGATGAGGATTCTTAATGCATACTTATATATATATATATAATAGATATAAAATATACATGTTGGTAGATGATAATAAGGTACCCAATAAATACATTCAGGTACAAAATATATATTTATAAAGGTATGTTGTGTTCTCAACTTAACTTCTCAATTTCACAACATATTAACGGGCACAGGTCATTTCTCCTTGTGGACACCTGGCTCCGCCTCCAAAATGCCTATGGGAGACTGACCACTTGTCCGTCTCGCTTGACCGCTAACTCTAGTGGGCGTTCCCAGACTTCAAAAACGTGCCCCCTCAGTTAAGTCTTCAGCAATTGTTCTCACTTCGTCACGGCTCAGGGTCGTCTTGCCCACTTTTTTCCTGTGGCACATCTGGTGCTCAACTCTACTCTACGATCTGCGTTATACTTTGCTAAACTAGCCCTCCATTACATCCTAACGTTATTTTCTTCACTGTAGGTAATACTACCCTACGTTACTTGCTGAAAATACAAATACACATACATATATAGACTAACAGTATATCAAGCATTATATAAAAGAATTATAGCATCTGCAAATATACATTTGACTATCCTTATAAGTCTAATAGTCTAACAAACCTGAAGCCCCTTCAGCAAGGCTCTGTTCCCCACAGTATATCCCCTTAGAACCTAATTCTCAGAGTGACCTGTGATCGTCTGTGAGAGAGAACGCCTAATGGTTTCTCCCCAGTAACAGTATATAAGGACGCTCACCCACGCCATCATGGCATCTCTCCTAAATTCCTATTAATTCCATTGGGTGAACATTTGCCCCATGGCTGGTGGATGTGACAACTTTCTCCTGTTTGGTCAAATCCTAAGTGTCATCTTCTTAGCGCGTGATGGACTGTTTCCAGTAGGTACCAATCACGGCCTCATTTGCATACCGTTTCTACAACCTAGCTTGACCCAAGGTCAACTGTTGCGTTGGTTGGGTCTAACCCCTACCCCCAACGGTTCTAAAATAAATGCGATTCTCAAACATATATTGAGGTACTCAACATGTTGTTAAACGAAAATGGGAAAATCGATTTAATTTCGGTTTTGAAAACGATTAGCGGTTGCTTTATTTAGCAAAACCATAACCACCTTGCATTTAAATTTCACGTATTCTACAAATACAATTTAATTTTAGGCATTCAATTTTGTTTATTAAATTATTATTGACTGTATTTTTTATTGTTTACTTTAACACCGTTTACACTCTTGATGCAAACTGCAAAGATATTATAATTATGGCCAGATGAAGGGACTATCAATTTATTAAAATTTAAAACAATAAATTCATTATATATTACTTATAAATTTGGTTTCTCTTGTTAATATCTTACTTATTTGCGTTGTAACTGTTAGTCGCTGCTAATTTTAGTTAATTTATTTACTTTAATTTGAATTTAGTTTATTATTTTATTCGTTATTTAAACAGTTAAAATTTTAAATATGGCGGCGTGGCGCTAATCGCTAGAAGTAAACAAGAAATTGACGTAGAAGATTAGTTTATTAACTTTATACTCTTCAAAGTATTACGTTATATAATGTGGTTGCATTTGTTATATTTTTAACAATTTGTAAGTATAATAATCTTGATATCTATCGAATTCAAAATTTTTATTTTGAAATATATTTTTATATATTTGGACATTTGCGTGGGCTCTATTTGCCGAGGCGAATAGTTCCGAAAAACCCGATATCCGGCTGGGGCGAATGTTAGGAGCGGTTTCCGGTTGGTTCCTATTAAGCTTCAAGCAGGCGTGTAAACTTTTTTTTATTATTATTTTTTTTAATTATTTTTTTTTAAAAATGCAATTAATATGTAGATTAAAGGAATCTAAAAAAAATATTATTTTAAAAAATCGAACATTTGTCTGCGAGCCAGATTCAGCCATCAATAGAGCCATATCTGGCTCGCAAGCCATGGTTTCCCTACACCTGAGTTAGACTGTCGCTATGATTGTCACAGTTTTAAAAATTTTAAAATGTTTGTACCAATTTATTGTCTAAATGGTTTAATTGTGTGCTTAAAAACAGGTACACTTAATTACCGTTTAATATACATTTGGCTAGCTTGTCTGATTGTTTTTCCTACATATTTACTAATTTAAAAAAATATATACTTTGTTGAAATACTTTTTTGTAAAATATGTATACTCTTTTCTCAAGATTTTTCTTGTTCCTTTTCTTTTGTCCTAATATTATATTTATCGATTTTAAATCTAGTTACAATTCACAATTTTAAAAATTAAGTTTCATTTTCGCAATTTTTTTTTAATTTTAAACTTACCTAATGTAGCATGTTAAGCTTACTTTCCTCACAATTAATTAATAATTATATACCAGACTTGCTAGTAACTACTCTAATACTATAGAACATAGATTTGATGCACAAGTCAACAAGACACAAGGAAAAAAGACATTATTTATTACACATAATTGTATACGTGTCAATGAGGAAATAGTGTTTGTTTCATACATAAAGAAAATACAATTGCTGATTAAAGAAAATGACTAGACTTAAATGGCCAAAACACACCATGTACTAAGAATAAACAATATGCGCAATTAAAATTTATTTATTATTTTTTTTTAAAAAAAAAGATTTAATCAAATTATGGTACATACACTAAAGACGACCACAGACAAACGTTTTAAACGTTGCGGCGAACTTAGAACTAAGCGTGACGTAGATGATAAAATTTGACGATGTGTTAATGTAATCCAACAGAGTAAGAACTAATTCAGCGATTCTTATGAAGAATTCTGGTAGCTCGTTGACTAACAAAATGTATAGAATGGGACTTGGAAAGCAATTAATCAAAGCCAAACAGGAGATAGCAAACAATAATTTGAAAGCCTTCATCTCTTTCTTTGTCTTTAGGATACGGCACTCACTTGTAAGTGAAAATCTCCGCGACATTAAATAAATATTTATCCCAATGGCCAAGTTGCACGTCAAAGTAACGAGCATTGTAATGAAAGTAATCGCAATCCCTAAAATAAGCGTGGGACGGTTTTTAAAAAACTTTAATTGATTTCCAGATCCCGTATGGGTAACATAAAATATAGGGAAAATTATTAGATATAAATAAATAGGAACCGCGGCTAAAATAAATTTCACTCGAGTCACCGTAAAGGCTCTAGAGATGAGGAAAGGGAACAAGACGGCAATCATTCTCTCTACTGCAAGTATGGCCACGAGAGTATAGCTGGCGAGCATGGTGAAGTTGTTCAGTGCTAGGTTGAACAGAGGCCTGCGCAGTATCATTTTTCCGTTGACCTCACCTATGAAAAAGACGAGTTTCTCCAGAAAGTCGAACACAAGGTGCAGACAGTCGGACACAGTGATGGAGACCAAGAGGATGTTTGTCGCATCTCTAAGTCCGTGGCGAGTTAAAATGAAAACCGTTATGATGTTGCCAACAATGCCACCGATACATATAATTTGTCTCAGAAAGCTGTGTATAAAGGTGTAAAGTAGGAAGCAGACGACACTTCTGTGAATGTCGAATGGCATTGAATAATAATTATGTTGTATTACTTTAAAATCATTCGAAACGTTTGTGTAAATGCCGTTTTCTGTTGCAGTGGCCATATCCGATGGTGTAAAAAGGTTATATAGAGGTTTCACCCTTTCTACAACAGAACTGCTGTACTAGTATTTCATCACGATAACAGCGTTAATAAAAAAAATAATATAAGAAATGAAAAGTCTTTTGCTCATTGTATACTTGAACAATTTTGAACTCTACTTATCTACTATGCTGAGTGATTTTTTTTTCTTGAGATTTTATGTTTTAAAGTTTGTTAGTAGATTAATGTATTTCTTGTGTGCTGTTATTTTTTGGCAAACAACATCTTAGAATAATTAATTAATTTTAACTTCTCTGTTAGTAAACATAATTTGGCATGTTTATTTGGTTATCTAAATTTACTATCCATTCTTAACTCTGATGACAAATTTGTTAACCGTCCATCTTCTTACATTAGCCTTAAGTGTAATTGGCGTCTATAATCCTACGGCAGCCTTAGTGTGATTGGACGTCTATAATCCTACAGCAGCCTTACGTGTGATTGGCCGTCTGTTTTTCAAGACCACCTTGAAGTGAGAGTTACCGTCTGTGGTTGGAAATATAAAGAGAAAATAATTTAAATGAAAACAACATCAAATGAGTTTACGTAATAAAGATAGTTTGATGATAAGCAATGTGTTTCTAAATATATCTCAAGTTTTAATCATAATTATTAATGTTATTCTCTAATTAGGCTATGTAGAAAATAAATTCAACAAAACAGCTAACGTATCAAATTGACCCTTCAGACCAAGGTCAGTATATAACTAAGGTGAAGCCTGTCTTATTAAGAACATAGAGAACAACAGCAGCTGGTTACAAAAAAGCTACATAACTTTATCAACTCATGTCTCCAATAGATCATCCGAATCCTCTGGCCCAACGTCATAACCTACGAGGACCTCAGTTGGCGCAAACAACAAGAATCAGAGGAATAGTTACTCTGCAGATAGAGATAAATTGGACACATCCACAGAAAGCCCACATCCAGTATCTCGAGAAAAACCCTCTTTTGGAACCTTCAGGACATGATAAACAGAGGTCGACCCAAAAAATGTTGGACGAGGGGGGAACTTGAGGCAGGCACCAGAAAAAGTGGTCACAACTCACAACTGGGGATACATGGAGAGACTGGGACAACTGAACTGTGGACAGCTGGCATTATTGAGTGTTGCTGGAGAGACTTGCCCAGGACTTGGATGCCTGGGAAAAAAACAACCTTTGTTTGTTGCCTAAGCCAAGACGGAATGACAGGCAATGATGATGATGATGATAATTTACATAATGCCTTCTTTGGCGATAAACGAAAAAACAAAAGGTAAGTAAGTAAATTAATTACTTCTGCAGTGAGTAGTATAAGTAGTCAGCTAATTGAGTCCATATGTAATAAAAACAATAAATCTATTTATATACTGGTTTGGAAAATACTTTCACTACTGCTGCAATGTCACTCAGAGAAATATATATATAAAAAAACGTTTATAAATATTTAGAATCTTCGTTGTAATATATAATGATTAAAAAAAACATTAAGGTTAAAAAGCAATTAATGATCTCTGGAATTTTTAGTTTCAAAATGATTGTATGCGATAAATGACCTTTTTTAAAAAATTTAAACATTTGTCCAATCGAATTTAGTTGAAACAAGCATCATAACTAATGCAATATACTCGTCTGTAAGTATATGTTACAATAACCCATGGCGACATCACTGGTAAGGCTATTCTCGGCCTAAAGCATGTTTTACAACCAATACCATTGTCAACCGTTTCATTTTTATGCTCATAGCCACTCAATGGAATTTGTATATTACATTTTTATTTTTGAAAACGTAAAGATTTATAAAGAAACAAATAATAATAACGTGTTCTTTTGTAGGCATTCCAACAACTACATTAACAAATAAAATATAATAAATAACAGGTCTTAGTAGGTTAAACAGCAGAGCTAAATAGAAATGCTAAGAATTGAATCCCAAAAATTAATTTAAAAAAAACAACAACAAAAACACGAATAAAACGCATTGCTCCCCAAACTCTTCCATTTAAACGTAATTTAATAGCTTACATCGACGTTAACACAGCCTTGTGATCCAGCCTGCGTGTCTAACGTTAATTTGTTTTCCCTGATTTCGTGAAAATGACTTTGTTTTTGGAGTGGTATGATATAAATACATGGGAAAATATTGATTTTATTTGTTAAAAATACCTGACCTTGCCGTCAAAAAGTAAATCCTACTTGGAAAATTACTGCATTTATGACATTGGCACGAAATTAGGAAAGACTGAAAATTAGGTTAGTGCCTATCTGTAAAATTGTATGTTCTAAAAATAGTTTACTCCATAGGAAAGAGAGTATAACCATATTGTATAATATGTGAAACATGTTTGCCCTTTGATTCTGTATCATTTAAAAAGCCTAGCTTTTGTTTTATGTTTCCGTTGATAAACTAAACCTTTTTTTCGTTATTGAATGTAAATTATGAATGAGGCTATTATAAAGGGAAAAAACATAGAAAACAAAATAATGACACAGATAAAATTTAAAGTTTATCTTCTTATATATATTGCGGCTAACCGCGTCTGTCAGTCAGTGATCGCTAGGCGAGGTAACTCTTGATATTTTTTTTAATTGAAAAATTTAGTTGTAAAATAATAAACATTTTGGTGTCGAGATTAAATGTGTGTATTGTGTTTCTCGCCGTAAAATATTATATGACATGACCTAATTGTTTGAGCTTATAATATTGTGTGAAAAGGAAACGATGTAAATAAGATGAAATTTATGCACTGGGTTAAGATTGAGGCTAATTGGTGGCAGAATGTTTTTTATATAGAAGGAAACCCTTGTGAACTTTTAAAGGTTACTTTTCATTGGTAGTGGCAGGCATCAATAACAATATCATCACTCAACCCGGGTAAAAGGAGAAATTATTGATATTTTTATTATGCCGACCCCATAGCGTAGCACGGGTTTTGCGCTTGTATAATAATACAAGAATATATATGCATTATTATATTAGAGTCCAATGTTTCCCGTTCATAGTCCATCGAGGATGAAATAAACAGAAATCTGCAAATCAGCTGCCGCCTTGGCTTAACATATTAAACGGGATGGATAAACTCAAATCAAACAGACTGAGAACCAAATTGTGTGTCTACCGCGCCTGCCTCATATTGAAATGCTATTCGGAATTAGGTTAGTGCCTATCTGAAAAAGGACATGTTAAAAGAATGAGCCCTGGCTGCATCCCCAAGGACCTCCTATATGGAGAACTGGCATCGGGAAAGAGGAAGACAGGTCGCCCACTTCTGCGATTTAAAGATGTCTGCCAAAGGGACATGAGAGGAGCCAGAATACACACAAGTGTCTGGGAGTGTAAGGCAGAAGACCTAACTACGTGGCGCATGGTTGTCAAAGAGGGCGTCATATTAGCCGAGGAGCGAAGGATGGAGGAGGCTACAGACAGAAGAGCTAGTAGAAAGGCCAAAACATTTGGTAGCACAGAATTCATGTGTAAAAGCTGCGGTAAAGACTGTCACTCAAGGTTAGGACTGCACAGCCACTCGAGGAAATGCAACCCAGTTCAACGGCGATGCACCATCGTCTAGCGAGACGGAAGGATGCCGATTAGAAAAGTTGTCGCTCGCTGTCATACATTGCATTTATGCTCCTTAAAAAAATATGAACATTAGTTAGTACGGCAAATGGTATTAAGGAACAATGAATTATGAATTTTTTTAAATTATTTTTTTTTAAATTTTAAAAAAAAATGTTAAAAATTAATTAATTAATACCCTGAGCATTAAAGACCTGAAGTACCTGAATCTTTTCAACAAAGAGAATTAAGGACTTTACTTTGTCCAAATATTCTCAAAGGTAGAAAAGTATCATGCTAAAAAAAATGAAAGAAGTTTACCATTGGAACTGTCTTGGTCATACACAAGTGGCTAGGAAGGCATGACCCATCTGTTTATATATTGATATGCACACGTTTTAGTTGGTGTCTGTAAGATATGAAAATTGAAACATATGTATCGCAATTAAACTTTTCATGTTCATAGATAATTAAGAATGTTTCCATTCACTCGAATTTTATGTCAACAATTCAAAGTTTTAATGGTTGTTGTTTCTTCGACAGATGCCATTTGTTTTTTATTGCAGCATCATGTCATACTTAAAAGTTTCCGCAGCTCTTCCCCTTCATAAGGCTGTCAGGTTAAATGATGCCATCAAAAATAACATCTCACACAGCGATTAAATTTCGAATGGCTATGTCAGTAATGTGTGTTAATAATTTATTTATTTTTTTCATTTTATTATTATTATTATTATTTTTGCAAATTTAATAAATGTTAGATAAACTATAAGTAACTTTTAAAATTAAATTTGAGGAGACAAAACAATTGTTCTGATTAGCGAAACCACTTAAATGTATGAAAATAAAGAAGCGATGGGAACAGTATAATTGCATTCAAACCAAACAGTTAACATTTCCTACGCAGTTATTCGAGCGTCTACCAGCTATAACCATTTAAAAGTAAGAATAATTGTATTACGACGTCGAGACAGTTTTCTGAATGGGGCGTGAGTTAACACTAAAGGCCAGAGTGAGTCAAGTCATGAACTTTATCGTGTTAATTTAAAAGATTGTTATATTTATAAAGAGCTGGAAGGAGCAATTGACAAAGCGGGTTATCCATTAAAAATGCGTCATGTGAATATAGAAATATGTCTTTTTTAAGGATAGTATACACACTGGTAGAAATTTCAATAATTTTAAATAAAGCAATTTATATACGTCATTAAACTTAATATTTATATGCTATAGAAATTATATACCAATTCTCATACAAAAAGACATTTGTAAATATTAAAATATTTAACACAATGGAAAATTAACTCCCTAAAATAAAATGATCCACATTTTCGTTGGAGAAACTAATTTCTTCGTCACAAATGTATATAAGAATAAGCGGACCTATGAATCTTGATATTTAATTGTAGACATTGGTTTAACATGAAAATTCACCGTCCCAAATTATTTTAGTGTCTTATAATATTTTTAACGGCACAGTCGAGATCCTGTTTTGCCCCCAACATTTTCATAGAATTATAAGTAGCTTGAATTATTTTCAATAAAACTTCGGATGTTTTTATTCAAAACATTGTCTCTGTCTTGAAAGGGAAATGTTAATGCAGGACTTTGATACGGTATGAAATATGTGAAGACACATTGAAGACACCGAATAGACAGCTTGACTTTGTCTCGTGATCTGAATCTTTCACTAACAGGAATAAATTAATTCATTTACTTTGTATTTTCACTTTTTTTCTTTAGTAATAATATTAATCGCACTTAAACAAAGTATAAATCGCAGTAAACGTGCATGGATCCGCATCATTTTACATAACATGTTATAAAAGAACTAGAGCAACAAAGCCCATCCAGGGACGTTCCGCCACCGTTTGGTGGCATGTTGTAACTCCCCTCCAACAGCCGTCTCGACCGGCATACGTGTGCATCACGTCAAAAATACTATTCATTTTAGTTAAAATAAATAACTCGTAAATACAGAGCTTTTGACTATAAATCCCAAAGCGCATAACTAAAAAAAAAGTCTTGGAAGAAATACTGCACCAAAAATAACTCATTTTGAACGACCGCGTAAACGTGTTCAATATGATGGGCTGTAGGAGTCATATGTGTTTGAGTGATCAATCGCTATCGATGACCGCACGGAACATAGCCTTTTATTATATTGGATTTATTATATAGGATTGTATTTGATAAACATTATTTATAATTTAAAAAGAAACATTACATTGTCTGCACACAAAAAAAAACAAAAAAACATTGCGTATTTATATTGAACATTAAAATAAATTTAAGATTTTTAAAAATCTTCCCAAAAATAGATTTTCATTTTATTTCGAAAATAATTGTCTTTGGTGTGGACAACTAACTTATGGAGTGTTCAAGTAATTCTTTGCTTAGCCAGAAATTTTAGATGTTTGAAATGTATATTTTTAAAAATTATTTTAAATACTAGATATTGCAATGGTAAGAACTACGTAATTTATATGCCGAGGCAAATGTTTTCTGCAATAATTACTTTGCCGGTTAAAAAAGGCTTTCCAGCGAATTATTTTGTGTCTTTCCAATTCGGCAAATGGTCATTGCGGTACCTTGAAATGTGTGCGCTTGAAAATCTACATTTCAGAGCTGGTTTCAATAATTTGGGTGACAATCCTTGGAGTAAAGACGTGGTGTGAGATCTCATATCATTAGATGACAAGTGCGTCTGCGCTATCTTGTGATTACACGCTTAGTGGGAACAATGCCCTACAGGCATGTTAATTATTTTGTGAAAATTGTGATACTACTTGGTAAAGCTGCTTATGACTTTAACCTCATGGATACCCCAAAATCAATATTCATAATTCCCGTTGTCTGTATGGATGTAATGCTGTTAGGTGGCACTGCGATCTGTATGGATGTAATGCTGTTAGGTGGCGCTGCGATCTGTATGGATGTAAGGCTGTTAGGTGGCGCTGCAATCGATTTTGTTTTATAGTGCTAGTAATCTTAGAAAGCAGCGCACCAAATTACTGCATCAAAAATAACACTTTTCGAACGTTACGCATAAAATTGTTCAATATGATAATAAATGAATAAAAAAAATAAAAAAAAATAAATGAAAGTTCTGTATTACGTTTTTTTTTAAAAATCTGATGTGTATTTATTTTGAAAACTTCTGTCATTTTTGACGGGTGATACACTAGTATTTATAAATTAAATAAAATGAACCTGGTCTTGGCATAACGACATTGGCTCTCATTTTTTTATATTAGGTGCATGGTTTATATATCATATAGAATAGAACTGCGATAAATGACCCCCTTTCCAGTCCATGACGGACTATGGGGCAAGTGATGTAGCGTTCACAAGTTTTTAGCCACCACTAACGAGCAGGGGAATTGGTTGCCAGCACAATGACCCAGGGGCCTTGCCAGTACTCGGGCTCGAACCCGCGAATCGGGATCTGCCTCGGATCGATAGCCCAGTGCGCTACCACTTAGACAATCGTGCCCAGCTAAAATTCAAAATACACACACACATTGTGTAATCAAAACAATAAATTTGAGCTTTACTATTAAACTAACACGAAAGTTAACGTTTAGGATAATGCCTTCTTCCGTAAAATAAACTTAAGGTACGTGCTTACATAAGTAATAAAATTATATTTAAATTCTTAACAATTGTATGATATAGTATTACATAACATTAGCTGACACGTTTACTGTCGTGTTACTTTAATAATAAATCTCAAATATTTTGTTTTCATTACACATTTGTTTGTGTATTTTGTATTGTTCATGGTTTAAAGTTGTTAACTCAATTGCAATTTTTTCCTGTGTTAGCTGAATCTAGTTCACGAATGAGTTCTGACCAACAACAAATATCACATTTGGTGTCACTCACAATCTTCTTACTAATCTTACAGCACAAAAGGTTTCTGTAATAACCATCTTTCCTAAAAAAAAGTCTTTATTTCAAGATAATTTTTATTCGGCCTAAATCGATAAATCCGTTATGTGTTTTAGTTGTAGCATGAGATAAAAATCAAATGCAGCGCTTGTTAGATTAATATTCAATTTGTATTCCGAAAATTGTGATGAATTCATATACTTTTTAAATTTAAATATTAAAAGTATAGTAATCATTTTTTTTCTAATATTCACCGATTCCTCGAATGAAATCACAAGTTTATTTTGTTATGATCTGTAAGAAGAAGAAAACAATAGACTACAGAACATTTAAAAATGATAATTTATTTCTCCAAATTAAATGTAGGTTATTACCAAATAAAGGCCATTAAAAAAAACAAGACCTTACACTAAAGCTTGATTTATTTACTAATAAGCATTAAAAGTGTTATCTATTGCCTTTAGCAGTATAGATAAATCATTATTTTTATTCGTTCTTTTTATTTACAGTTGAGAAAAAGACAATAAAAATTATTTTTGTTTTTTTTATGTTTTATGTATCGCATATAATTCTTAAACTACCCTATTGCTTGAATGACAACGTGAAATCGTTATTCTTTTATTAAAAGTTAAACATATTTTTTTTTGAAAATTGTATTTAAAAAATAAATTTAAAAAAAATACCCCTTAATATGTCTTATTGCATTTAATTACAGAAAATCAACACTTTAGAAAAAGGAAAACACAAATATTTTACCCACTCATATCTTGGTCATTAACATGTTGCTTTGCTAGGCAATAATTCATTTCTGTTTTCTGCCGTTTGACAGGTTCATGCAACTGAATACAATGTCGTCTCCTGCAACGAATGACCTCGGATATCTTCACCAAACAACAAGTTCCCCTGATGTTAAACTTTCGAAACAGAACGAAGTTCGAATCTTGATAGCAAATATACTGATCCCGTCTCTCTGCATCTGTGGGTGTGCCGCCAACGTCATCAGTTTCTGGTTGCTCAAACATCACACGTTTAGAGCGTCGACGTATGTTCTGTTGTACGCCATGACAATTTCCGACACACTCTACTCATCTACGGAAGTTTTTTACTACAGCATGAAAGCCGCTCGAGACGTGGACCGTTTCACTTCCAACGCCTTTGCCGCATTTTACAGGTACTTTGTTTTTAAATGGAACCACATGTCCTTCTATTTCAGCCTCTCTACACTTGCCCTCATTGCACTGGAAGATCTTGTGATGTTTTCTTCTCCTGGATTTGGGGCACGAATGTTCACACCGTACCGTATGAAGTGGTCAATCGTCTTTTTGGTGGCAAGTACGTTCGTCTTCACATTCCCGCTCTTGTATTTATACTATGACTTCACACAGGTTAATCGCATTTTCATGGAGACCATATCTATTTTCTATATAAAACATAGAAATTGTGTTAACTACCTGAATTTAATAGATGTGCATGTTCTTCTGTACTTGCCTGTAGCCTTAATAATTCTTTCGCCCGCGGTTGTAAATATTTCGTTGCTGTTTCGTAAAAAGGACACAATGTTGTCCCCACTTGTCATGAAAAGTAAGATCAAAATGTTGAAACAATTCAAGTTAATTTCTTGTATTTTTACGATTAGGATATTCAGTATGTGTCTTTTTATGTTCTTTAATGTGTTAAATACATTAAGTGTAGATTTAAAATTTAGCTCGGAAACACTCTATGTTTTAGATTTCATATCAAGAGTTTTATTCAAAAGCTTTCACTCTATTAAAGCAGGTCTTTTTGTAATTATGAGTTCAAGAGTGCAAAAATCTTGTAGGAAATGTTTTTCTTGTAAGCCTAAGGAGATTATTTAAACTGTATCTTTAAATGTAGACAAGATATGAAAAATAGTTCGTTCCTGGTAGGAATTAGCTATGACTAACAGCAGCATGATGAATCTTTAGACAACATACATGTGTTACTGAAACATTCACATATAATAATAAATAGGTATATTTTAAAAAAAGAAAAATAAATGTTCATAATTTTACTAGTCTGAGATAACATAACAAGGGATTTTAAAAAAATATTTTTATCAATAGCATTATTTGGTTTCGATCCAAATATGCATAACATAATGAACGTCTCTAAACTGTTATAAATGTATCATTTTGTTATTGTAATTGAACATTTTATATAAATTTTAAAAAAAAATTACTAATGTATTTTACTATGTTTTTGTTTGTATGGGACACGTGTGTAAGGATAAAAACATTGTTATAATCATTCCGTATAATGTATTCATTTAGGAAAACAACTAGGGGTCCACTTTCTAAAGCTACTAAATCGATTTTGGCGGGAAAATGAGTTACTGCTCGTTTATTGGTTTACATTGTAAAACTCTACATTATTCTTTTTTGGTTTTGTCATTTAAAATCAACTAAATAAGGTGTGTGATTTTTTTGTGAATAATGTGAAACACTTGCAAATCCTGCTGAGTCACCCAAAATGTAACTAACAAACCATGCTAAGTTACCAGCTAACACCAAAAGTTTGAGAAGGAACCAATCGCAATTTAGTTTAAAAGCACTTGACCTTTTTTTTCTCCATAACAATCAAGACAGCTAAACACGATGCTAGTTCTAGTGAAAAGGACTACAAAGCGCCAATCAGATAGGAAACAAATTCAGAAACTAAGTTAATTTTAATTTAATTACAAATCTGATTTTAAAATTATTTTTAGATTACACAAATTAGGACAAAGCTTAGTCATAGAATTAAGAACATAGCGATCTATTTAAATTCCTTTTTGTTTATAGTTGACTTGAACTAGTGACGACACGACAGTGACACAACTAGAGTGATAATTGCAATATGTAATTCTTTTTTTTTAATTCTCATTGTGTTTATTTCTGCAAAAAAAAATTAATGTAATTTCGTTTTTTTTTGTAAAAAATTAATGCACCAACCATATGCAATAAGTGTAGCTTTCTTTACTTTTATTACTGGTACTGGTTCTATTTCTTATTACAGTAGCTCATACAAATAGTGATATTGATACTAATGGTACTATACTCGAACCTATCTACTATTAAAAAATATAACTAACTATATAATTTTGGGACTATAGACAATTAGAAAAATATTACGTGTTAAAAAAAACGCTTAAACATTGAATCGATGGTAAGATAAGTTTTCGTTTTCTGTTTAGTTTTGCACGTCAGTAACTAGAACTAATGTTTAAAATGCCCAAATAACTAAACTGATTAAGTATTATTTTCACAGAAGGATTTTAAGCATACACAACTTAAATGTAATTTTTTATATGAATAAAATGAATGTTTATTTCACACAAAAAAATCACATAGCAATACAAAAATAATTTCATAAAACCCCACATTTCACACCCACAACTGTTTTCGATATAAATACATTTTTTTGTAACGAGAATGTATGAAATATAGTAAAACATTCCGCATGCCACTTCCTCCCTCAACTACACATGAATGCACGATGCGCAAGAAATCTGTCTAATCTTCTGATCTTATCTGTTAAAGACGACCCTTTTATACAGAAGATTTTTGCCTCCTTCTCTTATCCATGGCTTATGTCTTGTCTTGCTTTTGTATTAGTGTTTTAAAACGTTGATAGTGTGTTGGTTTTCCAGGTTTCCTCAGGCAACCCACTCCACCTACGAATTCCGGACGTGACGAACGAGAATGTTTATGTGTTTGTTCTTGCATACGGAATAACCAATGTATTAGAGGGTCATTTCCCCACCAAGTCAAGAGCAAAACGTCATCATGATTGGAGTATGAACTGAGAAGCATAGTTTCACATGTGACGCCCTTACTTAAGGCTGCTACAAAAATCATTCATCTACATCAATCAATGAGCACAAGGACAAATATCTGACTAATGAAATAGACGTCGATCTTCTAGAAATTATTAATGTTTGGCGGTCGTGAACATTGTTTAAATAATATATTTACGTGAAATTATGTATACCTGTGCGTATTTTTTCATTTAAATATATTGACATGTTTCAAAACGTTTGAGATATTAATTAAAATATATGTATGTCACATCTATTTTAAGATTCTGGTTGATATTTCTTCTAAACTTAAATCAGTTTTGGTAAAAATAATTATGTTGATATGCATCCTTAGATACCTATACATAAGTTTTACACAAATTTAAGCTTACAATATATTTAGTAAAAATTCATTTACGCATTCCTTAATGCATGTATGTACATGTAAATCCATTCCTTTAACCTGTATGTCACTTTTAAAGGAGAATAAAGTTTTTAAAACAAAATAATATCTTTTTTTTCTTAAATACAGACGCTCTTTCGAAGAATGATAGCGCCCCACTGTTATCCAATATGTATTAATCGTCTTGCATTTTTAATAGGGTTATACATGTTGATGTCGTGTTTTAATGTCTGGCTTCTTCAGATAACGACTTTCATGCTCGAATGTCATGCGATAAATAGGATTTGTATGTGTTTATTATTGAAGATTGGACCCAAAAATGGCTTATCCCTCTGTGTATATAAACGTAGTATACAACAGTTTTTTGTTTCTTTTTAAATTTTTTTTTAAAGTTAGAATTAAATATCTCAATGCATAATTTTTTCCATGTACTTTTGTTCTACAGTTTCTTGGCTTGCTGGGTTAATTAGCGTTACCCTTGTTAATCTTAGATATTCACATGTGATGAATCTTGCACCTCACTTTAAAATATGTTATAGTTTTTTTTTATTTGTTTTTTTTTAAATTATTTTTTTTATATAGATGTGTTCCACGAATTTTATGCATATACTTTAATAAATACCATACCATTACACGCTAGTATTTTAGTTTCACGCAAGAAAGTATTGTTCTTTCATGCTTTATTTGATTTGTAAAAGTGTACCTTTATAATGTCTGAAATTTTCTTTGATGTTTTAATTTCTGAATTGTTGACAATTGGATATTTTCATTTAATATTTCTTCTAAGTACTATGCATCTTTGAATTGAATAGCTTTTTTCTATGCATGAATAGTTTGCATATATGTGTTTTCTTTTCCTTGATATCATAAAAGTTGTCACTTTTATGTGCATCCTACAATTAGTTTCACATCTTTGTAATTCATCTATGCTTCTTTGTTAAGATTTCAGGATATTTGTGTGACTTGTTTGTTAAATAGATTATACAATCATCACCCAATAACATAACTTGTTTTACCTGATGAGATCATGTTTGGTAATATTAGAACAATATAATTTACATAATTAGCAGTGTAACCACGTGATAAGTCAGACTGTCTTGATCCGAAACAAGGGAGGTACGTCGAATGGATTCCTTTTGAACGGGAGAGACAGAGAATGAGAGTATTTTTTTGTGAGGGGCTAGGAATCTGTTTTGTCGAGGACATTTGTGTATTTTGTATTGTTTTTTTGTAATAGGATCTCATATTCATTATTGAATTATTTACCTCCCATTTCCAAGGAGCGATTAAGAATTTCAGTATAATACTCATTAAATGAAGACCAATGTAATTGCACAACTTCACTATGAAGGACGTTCGATAATTTTTGAATGGAGAGACGTGTCCGGTCTTAATTATAAACAAAACAAGCGATGAACAACAGAGGCATTTAAGGAGCCAACAGAATAACATATTAAAGTACTACAGCATGCAGAACCATAATGTAGCTTTTTAATTTTTTTTTAAAAAAGGTTATTCTAATTCCATTTGGATTTATTAAGAAACGTAATTTATTGCATAACTGTTCCTTTTAAAATATATACACAATTAGTTAACATAACTTCTAAAGGTGGCAAACATGGTTCAAATGCAATCATTACAATTGGCCAAGATAAGAAGACTTTGTTTAAATGACGCATCTATAGAACAAACGGTGTTTTCAATATTCAATTATTCCAAAAGCATATTAACGCGCTTCTAAACTAACAAGTTAATCGACGAGGTGACAGAAATGTGAACATTCAAATTTCTCTTTCTGGTTGTGGATAAAATCCCAGCTATGAATTCATTTAATTTTTATATTTTTTTTATTTTAATTGTCTTTTTGTTGGTTGAGAAAGCTTTTTTGCCGAAAGGTTTATCTTAGGGCTGCGGAAATAATCGATTAATTTATCGATTAATCGTTAACAAATTTTAACGATTTAATTATTACGTACCGATCAATCGACCCATAACTTACAAACTATTGGAAGTCAAAAATTAAAAAAAAAGCGGGCGATATTAATGACATATTTCCTGAAGATTAAACAAACATTTTGGTTTTGAAATATTGACTGATGGGAATGTTCACAATGTTAATAAAATTTGCCTCTACAGTCGTGGAAACTTGATGAACACCGATATCCAATTATGTCATTCCTTGCCAAGACCGTTTTGTGCATACCAGTTACCTCAGTGTCATGTGAATAATTGTTCTGCTCGGCTGGTTTTATTTCCAATTAGACCCGCTCATCACTTGAACCAAATAATGTCAACACACTTGTCTTTTTGCGTATTTGGTCAAAAGATGTCATATACAGGAGACATTCCAGTGTAATTTAGATTTTCATCAAGAACTTTTAATAAGTGTCACTTATGACATAAATTTTAATTTTTTGCTTTAATGGAAATTAACGATTAATTAATCGTTAATTGTTCAAAAGTTAACTATTAAATTTAAATTAATCGTTAACAGCCCTAGTTTTTTTTTGTTTTTTTTTGTTGTTTTTTTTGTTTTTTTTGTGTTACTTCCTGTCAGGCCTTACATACCCTGTTTAAGTAGCATATATTAAACATTCTGAACTGGCGGAAAAGAAAATATATTGTACGATTTAATTTAACAATGCGTACATTTAGTTATTTAAAGCGCGCTTTATTCATAGCACACAATATTAAGTTTTGAAGCGAGTAGTCCTAGCATATATTGAAGTGGTAAAGATATTCAATTTCAATTACTAAAACGCAATTCAATGATCAAATTTAGTGTAAATAAATACAACTTTACTATGATGTTAGGGAAAATAAATACTTGATTGACTTCGTTATAATTGACATTTCCTCCAAAATGTGAATAGCTTTTTTAAAAAAAATATATTTATCTTTTTCAATAAGTTTTCTCTTCACATTAAATCATTTTCTGTGTTGATTCAAAATCATCAAACGTTATCTTGTTGTATGCTAAAACCTTTTTTCTTCGTGTCGTAATTAAATTACTAAAATTTACATAACATTTTTTAAAAAAAACATTTGCATTAATAATTAGCAGCCTTAAAAGTTAATGAACAATTTTGTTTATAATTATGAAAGCTATGTAGTTTTATTACTATTTTCTATAAATTTATTTTTATAAACAATAAAGTTTGTTTTCATTTAAGTTTTTTTAACAACTTAAAAATCACCAAAACTCAAAAAAATCAAGTTTGATTTTAAACATAAGTTATGTGACTGTTAATATATATTCTCTCTCTCTATTTCGCTATCTTTCTATCTTTCTACCTCTGTCCCTCTCTTTATTTCTCTCAATCTCTCTCTTTTTCTATCTCTCTCTTTGTTTATCTCTCTATCTCTCTCTCTTTCTCTGTCTATATCTCTATTGAAAATATAAATTTATATATTTATATATATATATATATATATCTATAATGTCTAAAAATGTCAAATAGTTAATCATCTTAGTATAATTTAAACAATATATATTAGAAAAATACATGCACTACATCAAAAAGTTTTATTTTGTAATCGAAAAAACAAAAGTAAAAATAAAGATTTGTATAACATGTATGTATATATATATATATATCTATCTTTATATATATATACTAGGGGCAAGTACCCGGCTCCCGCTCGGATTTAACAACAACAGCAACAAAACAAAAACAACAAAAACAACAACAAAACAACAAAAACAAAACAACAACAAAAACAACAAAAACAACAAAACAACAAAAACAACAAAAACAACAACAAAACAACAAAAACAAAACAACAACAAAAACAACAACAAAACAAAAACAAAACAACAACTACAACAACAACAACAAAACAACAACTACAACAACAACAGCAACAACAACAAAGCAACAACAACAAAACAACAAATACAACAGCAACAACAACAAAGCAACAACAACATGAAGGACATTGTCGTCGCAGGGCAAGGGATGTGGACAACAACAACAACAGCAAAAACAACACAAAAGCAACAACAACAGCAACAACAACAAAAACAACAACAGCAACAACAACAAAAACAAAACAACAACAAAAACATCAACAACAAAACAACAACTACAACAACAACAAAAATTATTTTATGGCGATAATCGCCTTCTTGTTAATCTCGACACCAAAATGTTTATTAATTTGCGTCATTATTTTACGTCTTATTTTTCAATAATTTTTATTTTATATAGCTCATATAGGGAAAAACTACATTTTGGGCCCCCGGGCCCCAGTATCTTATATATATGGAACGAAACCTGTTTAATAACCTTTCCGGTATAATTTTGTGTACGTGTACCAAATTTCACGTTATTTGGTTGTCTGGATCTTGAGTTATTAGGGAACAGACAGACAACAAATGCGGCTTATATATATAGAGATATATACATATATATATATACATACTAGGGGCAAGTACCCGGCTCCCGCCCGGGTTTAACAACAACAGCAACAAAACAAAAACAACAAAAACAACAACAAAACAACAAAAACAAAACAACAACAAAAACAACAAAAACAACAAAACAACAAAAACAAAACAACAACAAAAACAACAAAAACAACAACAAAACAACAAAAACAAAACAACAACAAAACAACAACTACAACAACAACAACAAAACAACAACTACAACAACAACAGCAACAACAACAAAGCAACAACAACAAAACAACAAATACAACAGCAACAACAACAAAGCAACAACAACATGAAGGACATTGTCGTCGCAGGGCAAGGGATGTGGACAACAACAGCAAAAACAACACAAAAGCAGCAACAGCAACAACAACAGCAACAACAACAAAAACAACAACAGCAACAACAACAAAAACAAAACAACAACAAAAACATCAACAACAAAACAACAACAAAACAACAACTACAACAACAACAGCAACAACAACAAAGCAACAACAACAAAACAACAACTACAACAACAAAAGCAACAACAACAAAGCAACAACAACAAAAAAAATTATTTTATGGCGATAATCGCCTTCTTGTTAATCTCGACACCAAAATGTTTATTAATTTGCGTCATTATTTTACGTCTTAATTTTCAATAATTTTTATTTTATATAGCTCATATAGGGAAAAACTACATTTTGGGCCCCCGGGCCCCAGTATCTTATATATATGGAACGAAACCTGTTTAATAACCTTTCCGGTATAATTTTGTGTACGTGTACCAAATTTCACGTTATTTGGTTGTCTGGATCTTGAGTTATTAGGGAACAGACAGACAACAAATGCGGCTTCTCTATATATATACTAGGGGCAAGTACCCGGCTTCGCCCGGGTTTAAAATAAGGTTTTCTGTAGAAGCGTACACAACTAACTGTTTACTTGCATGCTATAAAATGGTACATTTAGCAGTGTATGTGCTGCATGGCTTAATTTCAAGGATGTCACCATCCTCATCTTTCACAATAACAGTTTTGAGATCTTCAAATGAAATAGGTCCCCGAATATGGTGCAGCAGGAGGCGCATGTGAAATGCTTCTCTGTTGTGAGGATGCACAGTGTACACTCTTCCCAAGGCATTGTCTGTCACATATCCCGGGAAGTCTGCAAGAGGTATACCTTTTTTCGGATTTGCCAGACCTTTTGACTGGCATCCCAGCGAAAATGTCTAGGCACTTCAGAATACAGCAATGTTTTTGCAAGAGGATCTGTTTTGCAGAGATCAAAAAACGCTGTTAATGTAGTCTTTGTTGGAGTGTCTGTCAAATGTGCTGTTGGCTGTCCTGGTTTATAGTATACTCCTTGGCCTCCTTCAAGATGTACTGCCAAGTGAACAACTGTTGGATACCTTTGATGGATGGGAAAGTTAAGCAGGCGCCACACTGCCTCACTGCTACTAATGTATCGTCCTTGTTGATAATTAATTGGTAACCCCATCAATCCTGTTCGGCATTTCATTTGCAACAGTAAACATGGCTGCATCACTTCCCTTGGTAACATAATTGCAAATCTACTTGATGCTTGTGTTTCTATGACGTACATAGGTCATTCCATCCTGTGCATATTCATGCATGTAACGGGGCCCTCCACTGAAGGATGAAGGCAGCACCACTAATTTGCCAAGATTTTCAGAAGTCACATTGTTGTCATTCCTTACTGCCTCTAATAGTACACCATAGTCCTCAGCTCTAAGTTTTGTTTGGTTGAGTCTGATGAAACGCAATCTCTCATTCTCAACCTTAGCATACATATCCACTATGTATTGCTGGAAAAGGCGCGGGCATCTGAGGAGTGTATTAAATTCGTTGACTCTTTGCATCATGCGATATGCATAGTAGTCATTGCTTGTGGCCTTGTTTACATCTTTTATGTTCAAATCATAGCCATCTTCTCCTCTAACAAATAGCAGAGGATACTGAAGTGGATCATATGACCTGTGAGTGTCTTGAATCCTTTGAAGTGGCATTTGTGAGCAACTTCTTGAATGCAGCACAATGTCTCTACGATCACCTAGCTCTCCAGCAATCATGATGCCACTTCACTAACAGATGGTGCATTGAATCTGCCTTTGTGTTCCTTTAATGGTGCTTTGCCGGAAATTTTGAATTTGCAGTCCACTTGAGTGTTATCCATAATCTCAGCAGCCATTTTAAATGACCTCACATAGCTGTTATGCTGATGCAGCATTCTTTGCAGTTTGAGGACAATGTTTCTGTCAACAGGACTGTCAAGCAAATCCAGTCGTCTTTGCACTTGCTCATCTTCTCCCAAGAAGTAAATCTGGAGATATTTGCTGTCTACAGCATTGACTGGATGAAGAGGTCCAGCATGGTGGTACACTTGGCCTTGGACCTTGAATGTTGGTGTCCACCCGTTATTCACGACAACATTAGACTTGAAGGAAGTCACGGCAAACATATTATTGAATAGTCTAATAAGTTTCACAAAGTCCTTTGATTGTGCAGTTTCACCATTCAACAGAATGCACAATGGTTCTGGTGGCTTTAGAATTGGGGGCAGTTTGACTTTACCACTGGAACAGCACATGCCTGGAGTTTCTTTGCTCAGCTGTTTCAGCTGCTCTGGGAACTCTGTGGCGGACCTGATCTGCCTGGATTTTATATATTTTTTTTTCGTATGTTATCATTGCGGGAGAGTACTCAACAACTTCCCAAAGTTTCATGCTCCTATTTACACGGGAAGTTGGATATTTAATGATTAGTCTGTTTTATATAGCTCATATTAGGAAAATACCTACATTTTGGCCCAAGGCCCCCTAGTGAGTAATAATTTTATATATTTTTTTCGCATGTTACCATCGCGCGAGGGTACTCAAAATCTTCCAAAAGTTTCATTCTTCTACTTACATGGTAATTTGGAGAATTATTGATGAGTCAGTTTGATATATGAAAAAAAACTACATTCAGGCCTCTGACCACCCAGTGAGTGATAATGTTTATTAATGTTTCGCCAGTTACCATTTTGGGAGGGTATATAACAACTTCACAAAGTTTCATGCTTCTACCTACACAGGAAATAGGAGATTTAATGATGAGCCTGATTTATATAGCTCATTTAAGAAAAAACTACTTTTGGGCCCCCGCCCACCCCCCTACCCAGTTAGTGATAACTTTATACTTTTTTCGACTGTTACCATTGCGGGAGGGTACTCAACGACTTTCCAAATTTTCATGCTTCTACCTACACGGGAATATGAGGAATTGGTGTTGATTCAGTTTTATATAGCCCATATAAGGAAAAACCGGTTTTGGGGCACCCGGCCACCCATGAGTGGAAATGTTTACATTATTTTTCACCAATTATCGTCATAATAGTGTATTTGGCAAGTTCCCAAAAGTTTCATGCTTCTACCCTCACGGGAGGTTGGAGAATTAGTTTTGAGTCAGTTTTAAATATACGGAAAAAAAATACATTTTGGCCCCGCCCCCAGTAAGTGATAATTTATATAATTCATTTTTCTGTTGTATGGGGTTTATTTGTTTTAAAGAAACATTTCGAAACGCAATGTTTGAGCTTAAAATGTGCCCTGCTGGTTTCGTTTAAGTTATGCAAAAAGTATAAACACAGTTGCTTAGCTACAGTGTTTATGCCACCCAGGGATGGACGATATTAATGACTCCTACCCTCGCCGATAAAAGGAAAAAGCTTGATCGGACGACTGGATAAAATACATATAGAATATACAAAAAAGAAACAGTGTAAAGTAAAAAAAATATGTAATTTGCAAACAAATTTTATAAAAATATATACGTAATCTTGTTAGAGGCGCAACATTAACAGACATAAAAATAAACCATTTCATAACATTTAGTTCACAACAAAAAACACACACACTCACTGATTCACACATGTGCACACAAATACTTAAACGCATACCCACAGCGGTATATTAACAATTAAAAATATAAATTAAAATAATAACTGCTCTTTTCACTTTGTTTCCTATTTACAAATTAATATGAACTCAAACTATGACGTCACATCACATTATTTTATGGCAATAAACGCCATCTTGTTAATCTCGACACCAAAATGTTTAATATTTTACGTCTTAATTTTCAATAATTTTTATTTTATATAGCTCATATAGGGAAAAACTACATTTTGGGCCCCCAGCCCCCAGTATCTTATATATATGGAACGAAACCTGTTTAATAACCTTTCCGGTATAATTTTGTGTACGTGTACCAAATTTCACGTTATTTGGTTGTCTGGATCTTGAGTTATAAGGGAACAGACAGACGACGGACAGACAACAAATGCGTCTTATATATATAGAGATATATTTCAATATAATAATTTAATCTTAGCGAATAATCTTCATGTGAATGTGAATATTTTAGGCAAGAAAACATATAATAATAATCTTATCCAATAAGTTATTCAGAACTTTTGAAATATTGATTTCTTTTAAATAGTTTACATTCAAATGAATTACCTAATATACTCGTTCGCAAGCCGACCTTTTTTGGACAAAATCGAGGTGGGGGGTTCGGCTTATGAGGGGGTCATATGTGATTTCTGCATGGATATTGAATATCGGTGTTGTTATTGTAGATTATCAATGTCATTTTCTACATTCTACAAGATTCGACTGATCTATCAGAAGCTATAGTATAGTATTAAAAATCAGCATTCACTTTATTTAATCATTGTAATTATTTTTGTGAACGTTTGTGAATAAATTGTTTTACAAATTTTTTTTTCAACCACGGATTTTAGTGTACGCGCTTTCGTCACTGTTTACCAAATAATTTTTTTAAAAATACCGGTAACTCTTGCTTAACAAAGAGCAGAAAGACAAAAATAGGCAGTACAAAGTAAACAATCATAATGACCGATTTAGCTTGTAGTTTTAAAAAAAATATGTACCATTTTTTAAAAGCTGTCCTATTATTTTTTGGGGGTCGGCTTGCGATCGGGTTATACACTTTTAATACTTTTCCCTTCCAAAAGTGTGGGGGGGGGGTCGGCTTATGAACGAACGGGCTATAGAACGAGTATATACGGTATATTGAAAATATTGATAAAAAAATAATAGTACTTTGCTATCAAAAGAAATAAAATATCAAATAATTTCCCCTATCATACTTGTCTAATCATCTATCATCTATACATAGATTATTTCTATATGTAATAATTGTGTGTTCTAAGTTCTCGTAAAAACGTATTAGCATGTCACATGTGAGGCAGCATTCACAGGCCACGTCTATGAATGACCACGATATTCACAGACAACTTTGTTTTCCCTAAATAGTGTCAGATAGTCATTTAGAACTGGGTGAATTCGGGGACACCCTTCGTCTGGGGAACAAATCCCTGCCAAGTTTTTTTTTATTTACAGAATCAGACACATTAATGTTTTAAATTCAATGAAAGTCATCAAATACATTATAGTATACAATTAATCAAACACATCCATATCATAATTATAGACAGTTAATTTAAAACATAAAATTCTACAGGTTTTACACTTTATAAAACAGACAAAAATTATTGTAGCTTATGTATTAAACATGATTTATGTCGCTACGCAATCGAATTCAAAATCTTTCTCGCACGGAGCGAATCGTTGGTGAAAGTTTGGGTAGATGAATGATTTGAAAAAAAAACAAGAAAAAAAAACATTCACCTGAAATTAAATACAATTTTATTAAGATTTTCTAATTTTTCTTTTTTAAATTTAATTTGAGGATATGATAGATTATCTTTAGTTTCATATTGTTTGGATTAAGTATTTGGTTTCTTCATTGTTAGGATATAATGATTTTTTTTTCGTTTCATATTAGGCGATTTCATTTTTTTATTTTGTTCCGTTTAATGTAAGAGTATTTTTAAAGTTGTTTCAGTTTGGTTTTAATTTCTTGGTTTGGTTTTAATTTCTTGGTCTGGTTTTTATTTCTTGGTATGGTTTTAATTTAAAAAAAAAGAAAGAAAAATTAGTTGATTATTTGTTTTATTTGTTATAATTTAAAGTCGTTTTCCATATTTGGCTTGTTAGAATTGTTGGTTAGTGATCCTACATGTGGAAGAAAATCAGAATCCCCGAGCCTAGTGCTCTTCATGGGTCTACCTGGAAGACCCTCCCAGCTATCTGGCCCCCTCCCCCAGAAAAGGACGTGACAGCTGGGAACCCCGGAGTGCTCGCTTCTGAAGCGGCCACCTGGGCATCCAGGACAGACAGTCGAAAATGCCTCCCACTAAGTTGACCTCACAAGGAGGGGTGGAATTGCCTTACTACGACCCGCTACTACTTCGGCGCCACCCCGGCAAAGTATACGAGTCTCAATGGTTAGGATCGCTGCTATGCGGGGGATCATCAATGACATACCTAGGGTGCAACCCCCACTGGAAGGTTTCCTGCGTTCTTCGCGGTTCCTTTTGCTAATCCGTACTGGCGCTCCTGGCCCTAAACTGGCACCGCTCAATGGCGTTGCTAGTAAAATTTAGGGGGACGAAACGGTCGCTTCGGATTTACCCGACCCTCAACGGGTACTTTGGTTAGTTAAATGTTTGATAAGCAGAATTTTTTATTAAATATGCAAAATTGCGTGGTTCATACCGCATTTCCATCACCGAGAATAGAACCCGTGACTCTCTTCTGTCTCGGTTCGGCAGTCCAGCGAGCTACTGCTAGACCACCACGGCCCATGTTTTAATTTTAGTTTAAAATAAAGTTTTATTAACGCGAATATGTTAGTGGTTAAAATCTAGTGAATTTTGGATAGTTGAAAAACATTCACAGATAATTTTAACTTTAAAAAAGGTTGTAGCTTCAATAACATGGTACTTTATTAACAGATTAGTTACTTGAATGCATCGAGAAAATTTTATTTTTAAAGTTATTTATTTTTTTGTTGCTGTTATTGTTTAAAATAATTCGTTATATTAAGCTTTCAAATTAGGAAAGTCTTTTCAGTGCAATAATTATCATTTTTACCAAGGCATAAATGACCCCATATCCAGTCCATGACGGAATATGGTGCAAGTGAAGTAGCGTTCACAAGTTTTTAGCCACCACTAACGAGCAGGGGAATGTGTGGCCAGCATAAATTGTGTCAATTTTATATTCGTGTATTCTTATATGCCATGAACATATTGCGTGCATGTGCCGAAAATAACTATTCATTTAACTTTTGAAAACTTTAAAAGCTTTTTCGTCTCAGCTCATTGACTTCGTTTTATAAAAAAAAATCTATACTCAGATAGTCATAAGAACACAAAACACATTTTATTCAAGGTGTAAGACGACATGCATTCAGATCCTTTTTCTTCTCGCCTGACTAAAAAGGTGGAATGCGTTGCTTAAAGAAACACATCAACATACTCTATTTAATCTCCAAATGAGCTGCAATAAACTTAATACATTTTTTAATTTGAATTACATTTAAATTCAAGCAAAAATCTACTAGTAATTTTATAAAATATTTATTTTCTTTGTAATGCATTTCATTAAATTAAAATCTTGATTTGCAATTGTAATTGTAAGAAATAAAATTTAAATTAAATAATTAAAACAAACTAAAACAATCCAGAAATTTAACTCGATATTAAAGTGTAATCAATAAAGTTAAATACCGTAGATACTCGTTCTATAGACCGTTCGTTCAAAAGCCGACAATCCTCTTTTTGGAGGAGAATAGTATAAAAAGTGTGTAACCCTCTCGTAAGCCGACACAAAAAAATAGGACAGCGTAAACAAAATGGTACACATTTTTTTAAACGACATGCCAAATCATCATTATTATTCTTTACTTTTATTTAGGTTGAAGAACAACTAGAATTGAATAACAGAGAAGATGGTTTGTTTATTCCTACAAGTTTGCAATACCTATCTTTTTCTTTGTGCTCTTTGTTAGGCAGGAGTTACCGATATTTTTTTTCGGTAAACAGTGGCGAAAGCGCTTATATTAAAATTCGTTGTTGAAAACATCATTTGTAAAACTATCTATTAAAACAGTAACTAATAAATTAGGTAAGTGCAGATGTTTAATAATATTTCATAACTTCTGGTAGAGCAGTCGAATCTTATAGAATTTAGACAAGGACCTTGATGATCTACAAAAACAACAACGATATTCAATGTACATGCAGAAATCACTTATGACCCGCAAGTAAGCTGACCCCCCCCCCAACTTTTCCCCCAAGATTGTGTTTTACAAAAATTGGGTTTTAGAACGAGTACATATGGTACATATATTTTAATTTCTTTAGAAATTAAAAAAAAATATATATGTTTAATTTTGTATTCATTAAATAATGTTATTGCATTTCAATAATAAGTCTCAGTAGTATAAGGAATGTTTGTGGTCACATCTATGTAATAAGTCTCAGTAGTAAAAGGAATGTTTGTGGTCACATCTATGTAATAAGTCTCGTAGTAAAAGGAATGTTTGTGGTCACATCTATGTAATAAGTCTCAGTAGTAAAAGGAATGTTTGTGGTCACATCTATGTAATAAGTCTCAGTAGTAAAAGGAATGTTTGTGGTCACATCTATGTAATAAGTCTCAGTAGTAAAAGGAATGTTTGTGGTCACATCTATGTAATAAGTCTCAATAGTAAAAGGAATGTTTGTGGTCACATCTATGTAATAAGTCTCAGTAGTAAAAGGAATGTTTGTGGTCACATCTATGTAATAAGTCTCAGTAGTAAAAGGAATGTTTGTGGTCACATCTATTTAATAAGTCTCAGTAGTAAAAGGAATGTTTGTGGTCACATCTATGTAATAACTCTCAGTAGTAAAAGGAATGTTTATGGTCACATCTATGTAATAAGTCTCAGTAGTAAAAGGAATGTTTGTGGTCACATCTATGTAATAAGTCTCAGTAGTAAAAGGAATGTTTGTGGTCACATCTATGTAATAAGTCACAGTAATATAAGGAATGTTTGTGGTCACATCTATGTAATAAGTCTCAGTAGTAAAAGGAATGTTTGTGGTCACATCTATGTAATAAGTCACAGTAATATAAGGAATGTTTGTGGTCACATCTATGTAATAAGTCTCAGTAGTAAAAGGAATGTTTGTGGTCACATCTATGTAATAAGTCTCAGTAGTAAAAGGAATGTTTGTGGTCACATCTATTTAATAAGTCTCAGTAGTAAAAGGAATGTTTGTGGTCACATCTATGTAATAAGTCTCAGTAGTAAAAGGAATGTTTGTGGTCACATCTATGTAATAAGTCTCAGTAGTAAAAGGAATGTTTGTGGTCACATCTATGTAATAAGTCACAGTAATATAAGGAATGTTTGTGGTCACATCTATGTTCGATTGATTCGTAGAGTTTGAAAACGTCTGGTTACAAGTTAATAAGCAAATATATTAGTTTAAAAGAGAACTACGTTGTTTTCGGAAGATCAACTGCTTTTATTTTGCGGGTTTAACGCTTCAATAGTGTTTATCTATAAACATATTTTTTCCATGGTGCATGTATGAGAAACTTTTTTTTAAAATTATATTTGATGTTAGCGCTATTTAGCTTGTCTTTACCTTTATTTGAATATCTCTAGAATTACAATTAAAAATTTCTTAAAGAAACAAAAACTCTATACTTTATACTCGTAGATAAAATATATTTTTTATCACTTTTAAACTTTAAGATAATGATGGGGATTCAAAACGGTGACAGACCAAATTTTTAAAAGTGGAAGCAAACTTTGAACTCACTGTGACGTAAATAACAAAATTTGACGACGCGTAAATGTAATCTAAATCATTCACAACCAATCGGCCAGTTTGGTATGAAAACTCGCTAGAGTTGATAATGTCCAAAATGTAAAATACTGGTTTATGAAAGAAAGTAATGATGGCTAAAAACGAAATGCAGGCTAGTAATTTAAACGCACGTATCTCTTTTTTCTTTTTAGAAAATTCATTTCTTATTTCTTTTTGAAATTTCCTGGACATCAAAAAAATCTTAATACCAACCGCTGTGCTACAAACAAAAATAACAAGCATTGGAATCGCTGTGATAATTGTTGCAAAAGCGAAATTGAACAGACTTTTATCATGAACCTCTTTAGTGTTTATTTTATTGCAAGCTAAACTGTAAATAGGAAATATGATTAGATAAAAATACACGGGGACAGAGGCTAAGATAAATTTCACACGCGTCACTGTAAATATTCTTGAGATGAGAAAGGGGAAATACACAGCCACCAATCTCTCTACCGAAAGTATGGCCACGAGAGTATAGCTGGCAAGCATCGTTAAGTCGTTTAACGTCAACTGTATCACATTCCAACCATCAATAAATTCTCCTTTCACGACGCTGAAGAAAAACAGGAGTTTCTCCAAATAGTGGAACACAAGATGCATGCAATCACATATCGTTATAGATGTCAAGAGGATATTTGTCGAGTCTTTGAATCCATTAAGAGTCAAAATGTAAACGGTGATAATATTTCCAACGATACCGCACAGGCCTATAAACTGGTGTAGAAATGAATAAAGGAACGTGTATCTTATCTTATCTTATCTATACAGACGCTCCTTCTATGTAGAAGATAGTTGCGTCCACAGACCATGACAGATGATCTGTTGGCAAGTGATGCAGCGTTCACATGCCACGACTTTGTGGGTTCCACGCATTACCCAGCCGCCTAACTACATGTAGTGTTAGGTACCCATTTGGAGCGGGGTGACTCAGGGACGCCCTAGGCCCCGGGAACAAACCCTTGCCTTCACACGGATTCGAACCCGTGACCATCGGTACGACAGTCCAGTGCGCTGCCACTCGACCACCACGTCCGTGTATATCAAGAAGCAATCGATGTCTCGGTAAATGTCAAACTTATAACGGTTCGCGTTCTGTTGTTTTCTTGAGTACGAGCTCAAAAAACTCCAAAGTTCATTTGTCGTGTTTATTGAGGTATTGTTTGTCACTGAGTCTCTTGCTGTGCCAGACATCTTAATAAAGCTTTAGGTTTGATCAGAGATGCAAAATAATAATAATTATTATTATAACTATAATAAGTAAAATAAACAATAATTCTAATAAATAACATAAACAAGAATTATTATAAATAATAATAATAATAAAAACATTACGCTATGATAAAATATGAATTGCTTTTTTAGGCAGAAACGTATATTGGGATATATCTGAGGATAACCTAAAACTAACGCATCAACTATGACATTCTCGACAAATCTATATATTTTAATTTAGTAAAAGAATAGGGATTGATGAACAATAGGCATCATGGTATACTTAAAACCCCTCATCTCAGATCTTTTCATAACAAAGCCAACAATTTCTAATGACCTAATGAACGTATAATAAGCAATCTATTTTTAAAAGGCAACCAAATCATGATCCGTTTTCTGTCCTTAATGACAAGCCAGCTGTGGTGTTGGATGGTTAATTAAACTTGACGATGTAGTAATGAACGCAATTCTTGTAAGTCAATGTTTATATATATATATATATATATATATATATATATATATATATTTATATGCTATGCTATGCTATGGCATCCGTCCATCCTCAAGGGATGATTGCGTATCCTCCTGCCCCTCCACCCCTCCTCTTTCTCCTAGCCCTTTTCTCCTTGCTCCTGGCTGCAAGGGAAGCTTCGGCGACTAGGATGCCCTCGCGTACTTTTGCCCGCAAGGAGGTGCGGTCCTCAACAATGGTCTCCCACGTTTTATGGTCAATCTGCGCCAGAGTCATGTCTTTCTTGCAGACATCCTTGAAGCACAAGCAGGGTCGTATTCTCTTCCGCATACCAGTTGCAAGCTCGCCGTAAAGAAGGGTTCTTGGAATGCGCTCCGAGCTCATCCTGCGGACATGTCCCAACTACCGCAGGCGCCTCTCGCTCAGGATTGTGCATGCTCAGCATATGACTCCTTCTGAGTACCTCGACATTCGTGATCTTGTCCTGCCACTTTATGTGCAGAATCCTGCGCAAGCATCGTTAGTGGAAGCTGTTGAGTTGCTTTGTTTCTTTGGCAAAGGTCGTCCAGCACTTGCTGCCATAGAGGAGTGTGCTGATCACGCAGGCCTGGTACACAGTGATTTTCGTCCTATCAGTGAGCTTTGCATTGTTCCACATTCTTTGATTCAGCCTAGCCATTAATGATGCAGCCTTGCCGATTCTGGTTTCAATTTCATTTTCCAGGGAGAGTGTGCTTGTGATGTTACTGCCAAGGTAGGTAAAATCCTTGACGACATCCAAGGTGTTTCCCTCAATGGAGATTGCTGGTAGGCAGTCTGTTCCTTGTCTCATAATGTTGGTCTTTTTGAGGCTTATCGTTGACCAAAATCCTTGCATGCTTCTGAGAACTTATCGACCAAAAGTTGGAGACCTATCTCTGAATGTGAGGTAAGGGCTGCGTCATCCGCGAAGAGCAACTCTCTAATTAAAACCGTTTCCACTTTTCTCTTCGCCCGGAGACGGCTGATGTTGTATAGATTTCCATCCACCCTGGTATGGATGTTTACACCCTCGAAGCAGTCCTTGAAATCATGACGCAGCAGCATCGAGAAAAAGATACCGAAGAGTGTTGGAGCCAGTACACAGCCCTGTTTGACTCCGCTACAAACTGGGAAGGGTTCTGAGGTGGCGCAATCGAAGAACACTGTGCTTTGCATGTTGGTGTGGAAGGACTCAATGAAGGAGAGAAGCCGCGGTGGACATCCTATTTTTTCCAATATACGTAGCAGACCCTTGCGGCTGACCAGGTCAAATGCCTTTGTTAGATCTACGAAGGCAACGAAGAGGGCTTTCTGTTGCTCCCGACACTTCTCTTGTAGCTGACGGAGTGAGAAGATCATGTCCATGTTTGACCGGCAAGCCCGAAAACCGCATTGTGATTCCGGGTAAACATTATGTGCCAGAGTTTGCAGGCGTGCAAGGATCCCTCTGGCAAAAGCCTTTCCCACAATACTCAGTAAGGAGATGCCACGATAGTTTTTGCAATCGCTGCGATCACCTTTGTTATTATAAAGCGTGACTATTTTGGCGTCACGCATATCCTGTTGGACGTGACCGTGTTCCCAGCAATCACACATGAGTTCATGCAGAGGCTTCAGTAGTGCTGGCTGGCCGTGTTTAAGGACTTCTGCAGGAATGCCATCGTTGCCTGGGGTCTTCCCGTTGCTCAGATGATCGATAGCCCTACTAAGCTCCTCTAGTGATGGTGGAGCATCAAGCTGATCTAGGACTGTGATCATCTCACCTGATTTTGTCTTGATAGGAGCTGCCTTTGATGTTGTGGGCCCAGTGGCCTTTTTTATGAGTTCGTACATTTTTTAATATCTCCCTGATCAGCAGCAGATTGAATGCTTTTGCATAGTTCCACCCAATAAGTGTTAGTGCAAAAACGTGCAGTCTTCCGGGCTGTGTTTCTGGCATTTCTGAGACATTGCAGGGTGTCGGGTCCTGGGGAAGCTTTGTAGGCCAATATAGCTTTTCTTTTTGTCTCCGTCACGGGATTCATTGTAACTCAGTGGGCCTCAAACCAATCTGCATTTTTTCTTTCAATCCTCCCGAGGACGGCAAGAGAGGTGTTGTAAATAGCGTCTCGAAGATGGAACCAATTCGCATCGATATGTTCTGTCCCTATAGCATCATGGGGATTGCTTTCTGCGAGGTGTTGGCCTTAAGAGCTTGCTAAAAATTGGTATTAAGCTGATCCCTTATCTCAGGACAGTTGATATTCTGCGTGTTGATGCAAGTTTTACCCTTGCTCTTAGAGTGACACAATTTCTTTGGTATTAATTTGATTCTACTTGCGAACAAAGAGTGGTCTGTGTCACAGTCGGCACTGTGGTAACTGCGTGTTTGGAGCACACTGGCCAGGTCAGATCACCTGGTGAGAACGAGATCAAGCTGGTGCCAGTGCTTGGAGCGGGGGTGTCTCCAAGACACTTTATGGATGTTCTTGCATTTGAAGAATGTGTTAGTTACACACAGATTGTGAGTACTGCAAAGCTCGAGCAGTCGCTGGCCGTTGTTATTAATTTTACCAATGCCTTGTAAGCCAATGCTGGTGGACCAGGCTTTGTGATCTGCACCTACCCTGGCGTTGAAGTCACCGAGGAGGTATAGACTCTCATGTGTGGGAATATTTGCTACCGCGGAGTCTAGAGCCTCATTGAAGTTGTCTTTTAACTCTTCTTCAGAACAGAGAGTTGGTGCATCCAGGCTGAGGATATGGGCTGCGCCTGACGATGTTGAAAGTTTAATGCCGAGTATCCTCTCAGTGCCAAGTGCCGCCAGTTCAACATATGACATAAGAGAGTTTTTATGGCAAAACCGACGCCGTGCTGCCTTGGTCTGTCTGATGGTAGTCCTTTCCAGACAAATGTGTAGTTTGCCTCGACCTCTTTGTCGTTGTCAGCCAGCCGCGTCTCCTGTAGGCATGCAATGTCGATGCCGAGACGGGAAAGTTCCCTGTCAATGACCGCTGTCTTCCTTATATCTTCCGCACATGAGGGGTCAGAGTTAAAACCAATGCAGAGGGTTCTGACATTCCAGCTTGCTATACGAAGTGCTGGTAACTTCTTTCTTATTTTTTCAGTTGGTGCTTGGGTTTTGGCTCGTTTATTGAGTTGATCACTCTGAGCCCCATGCACCTAATGGGGCAGGTGAGCCATGACGGAACATCAACTTACTGGCTGGGGGCTGCCCAGCTTAAGGCGGGCGGTAGATGCTCAGTGAGACATGGCGATCTCTCCCACCGTCTGGAACGACCCCTGGCGCCTAGCTCTACGCCAATTGAGCAGTGGCTTATAACCGGTAACTGCCGTTCCACGTGTTGTGTCTACGCCTTGCAGCGAAGCTGGAGTGACCTCTCCAGGATTGGGTTGACGACGTAGAGAAAAATAAATAAGGAGGCTACGATAGCCTATGTGGAGCTTTATAGAAGACCAGCTGTTGCCCAGGCAGCAGGCCCTCTCTCTCCACACAAATGGTGATTCCAGGGGAACAGCTTAGCTGATACAACAAGGCACCATCTGTGTCGCAGGAGTTGCCAGAGATATAGCGCATCGCAATAAAACTGCCAAAGGGACTCGGTCTCCTGATTCTCTGTTAGGGTTTACTCCCTTAGACTCTCCATGAACAGGTGTGGCCGCGAGACAGCGGAGGTTTGAGATTGGAGTTTCCCTCTCCTAGATGAGCTACCTATCAAGGTTTACGAGCCCCATCTGCCCGAAGCGGCTGGTTTTAAGGCCTTCACCCCTTCTCCTGTCAGTTGAAACGTGATCCGCCAGACTTGGTTACAAGTCATACGAGAAGGCCAGGAGTTGGACTTTGGTTAGCAGAGGCTATTATGAGACGCAAGCTATGGGAATATTTCGAGAGGAGTGGGTGCTTATTTCCCACTCCCATCCCCCCATATATATAAATCCCGTTTACTTTAGATGCACAGTTTTAAGTTCAGTGAAACATAGGTTAAGTTGTCCATTGTGATGCTTGATATAAGATCTATTATATTTGAACAGTGTCAAGTTTGATTATTCATCTATCTTAGGTCTGAAGTTTGATGATTACCGATATTAAGTTTGACGTCTTATGATGCTTCTATCCTAAGTCTGAAGTTTGATAAATGATATTTTTTTTTAAAGTCTGCTGTTTATTCTTTCCCGAATCTTCGATGACTAGCCAATATTTTGATAGGCCGTCTGTGTGTAATTTGCAAAATTCTTAATTTTTTTTAATGTTCGACTTTATAATAAGTACTTGAAATTTACCCCCGCTTATCAGCATACAATTTTTTAAGGTAAATATTTCCATAAAAAGACATTGTCTTTTTTTGTAAACCTTATGTCTAAACCATAATGTTTATAACTCTGAAATTTGTAATACCAACTTCAATAATTGTAGAAACCACAGGTCAGAGAGTTATGGAGGTGCATTACGACAAATAAAAAATATATTATCATAGTGGAATAAATCACAACAAATAAAAATGTTAATATCTAATCTTTTGTATGTAAAATATTTACACTGAACTAAGTAGGCACCACTTATTAGGGCAGCATGAATAGACCACCCAAAAAGCTAAATTTTATGAAAGATCTCTAAAGCAAATTAACGTTGAAACAAAAAGAAAATAATAAATATAGATCAACATCAAACTAATTCAGAAATTAACCAATTTTTTTCATTTGACACATTAACACCATAAACATAGTGCAAATAGTAAAAAGAAAAGGCCAACAGGAATGAATACTATATTTATCCTTAAAAACGGACCAGGACTTTTGCTTCATTTGGTGATAAATTATGAAATAGTCCCTATACTTTCTAACCATGATGTTTCAAGGTTTTACAACAGAATAAAGATTGAAATATGTAAGAAACTTAGAACAAGTGTAGTACAATAAAATTACAACAATCAGTGGCTAATTTCTAGGAAAACATTCTAAACAAATATAACACAAATAGCACAAAATTATACATTTTCAAACGAAACTAACATAAAGGAGAATAATAAGTGTTGGTTAAATATAAAATTGAATAATCTTTGTAAACAAAAGAGAGCTCATGTAAAAACATTTTAAAATACTAATTTTTAAATAGGATACAAAACACATAATTAAAGATTAAACACCTAACACAAAAACTTAGTGGAAACCTCCAGAATAGTATATAAACAATGTAATTTCTAAAAAATACAATAAACATTTATGGTCCATTATTAAATCTAAAAAAAATAAAACACACATGAATGGGCACACCAAAATGCCCAAATAACAAAACCTATAAAGATGATACCAAATCATACATTCTCAAAACAATTTTTTTTACCAACCTTTTCAAACTCAGGTGAAAAGAAAGTTTAAATGAACGTAAATAAAATAGAAAAAAATGGATCACATAAATTTAGACAAGATATGTAGGCTATAAATAAACTTATTTAGCTAGTAGTCCAGATGAATTTCCTGCATAAATAAATTTCGTAGAAGAAGTTTACAACGTTCACGACTTTAGTTTACTAAAACATTCAACTGTTTTGGAATATCTGGTCTCATACAACATTAGATCGAAGACATCCCATATAAATAGAGAGCAAATTGTAATAATATATTGATTGAAATCAGCAACAATAACGTTTAACTGGGGTGTTTTACAAGGAACTAACTGTCTTAGGTCACCTACTATTTTTAATATTTGAAACGCTTTAAGCAACAGCACGAAAACAGGAACGGGAGTTCGGTTTTTTGCTGCAGATTGTATAATCTATAGAACTCTTTAACAAGATAGTTTGGTTATTAGCTGAAGATTGTACAATCTATAGAATACTTAAATCAAACAAGATAGCGAAACCTTACTAAAAATATCTAGAAGATTTTTTTTAAAGAATGGGAAACTAATTGGACTATGTCTTTCAATCCAGAAAAGTGTCAATCGTTAAGAGTAACAAATAAAAAATTAAAAGTGCAAAATATGTCATTCATGGAAAACAGCTAATCTAAACTAAATATGCAAAATACTTAATAATAAATTATCCTTGAATTGTTGCAATGGACAACCGTGTTAAATTTCATTTAAGAATTGATTTTTTTTAGTGATCTAGCACCACCCAATGTAAAGAAAACTTTAACATACCAATTAACTTTGTTCATTAGATTTCTAGCTCCTCTGGTTAGTTTATTTTTAATTGTGATACTAGCAACATTTTCTCATATCTTCTTTGTAACAAAATTTAATATATATTATATTTTATACAACCCATTGTTCTTAGCGTTACATACATTTGAAAATCCGTAGTGTTAATGATATATATCTCTCCCTGCATTGAGTTGATGAATTTGAATTGAAGACATTTAAAGTCTAAAATCATTTATGACGGTCATGGAATATATAACTTACTCAAATTTCGTTTCATTACTTGGAAAAGCAGATATTTTTAATGCAAAAGGAAAAGCAACAAAAAAGATGACAAAAACAAAATTTGAAAAAAAAAGTAGACGGAACGATTTTTAAAATATATTATTCCAAACATATAAACATTTATATTTTTAAAAGTTAACTGTGTAAGAGGATGTGTTTCTCTGTGTTACTGAAGTATGTCCCTCTTATGATGTATTACAACTCTAACTATATATAAACTGATTCATCTACAAACTGGAATCTTTCAACAAATGAAATATTTACTGATACCTTGGTATTTTCTTGCTTTTGTTACAGTTAGTGTCCTTCTGACTGACTAGTGACACGCTAAACTATGATATAATGCGAAGAGGATAGAGCAAATACAAAGTAATTTATTCGCTACGGGTTACTCTAAAACTTAACCGCCGAACAATTTTACAATCAAACGTACAGTTTTATGTGGCAAATTTAAGACTATTTTTAAATCCCTTATATTAACTTCACCGGCGTCTCTCTCTCTCATCATCTCATGGGCTCGGCGGGCGGAAAAACAGAAGTCAAAAATGACCCACTTCCCATGATCCGATCGAACTGAAATTTGGCACACGGACCCGTCTGACCTAACAATGCATCGTATCAAAATTTCAGATCGATCGAACGTACTGTATTTAAATTAATGCATTTTTAGTTTATCCTTATATGAGGTATGTAATTTAAATTCACGATTTGTTATTGTTTTTTTGCCACGTGAAAGTTTGAGCATTGAGGCGACCCAACGAAACGACGGTGCGCTTTTGTTTACATTTTACGTGTCACTCTGAGCTCGGTCAAGCGAATCGGTGACCAGACTTTTCCCCTCTCCCCCCACCCACCCCTCCCCCCTAGGGTTATGAAGCAAACTTGTGTTAAGACAGATTCAGTCTGTAAATGTTTGAAAATAATCAATACTGTTAGTTATGTCTCATATATAAGGGATTTATAGTCAAAAACTTTGTTTTTACGGGTTTGTTTTATTAAATCCCTTATATTAACTTCGCGGCCGTCTCTGTCTTGGGCTCGGCGGGCGGGCGGGCGGAAAAACAAAAGTCGACAATTACCCACTTCCCGTGATCGGATCGAGCTGAAATTTGGCACACGGACCCGTCTAACCTAACAATGCATTGTATCAAAATTTCAGATCGATCGAACGTACTGTAATTAAATTAGAGCATTTTTAGTTTATCCTTATATGAGGTATGTAATTCAAAATTCACTGTTTGTTATTGTTTTTTTTCTGCCAGTTCCACGTGAGTTTGAGTTGACGCCGACCGTCGTGTTGACGCCGACCGTCGTGCCGACACCCCCTCACATCCCACCCCCATTTATTAAAGACAAGGGACATCACTCGGTGTCAGTCTGTAAATGTTTGAAAATAATCAATACTGTTAGTTATGTCTCATATATAAGGGATTTATAGTCAAAAACTTTGTTTTTACGGGTTTGTTTTATTACGGGTTTGTTTTATTAAATCCCTTATATTAACTTCACCGGCGTCTCTCTCTGTCTTGGGCTCGGCGGGCGGAAAAACAGAAGTCAAAAATGACCCACTTCCCATGATGCGATCGAACTGAAATTTGGCACACGGACTCGTCTAACCTAACAATGCATCGTATCAAAATTTCAGATCGATCGAACGTACCGTAATTAAATTAATGCATTTTTAGTTTATCCTTATATGAGGTATGTAATTTAAATTCACGATTTGTTATTGTTTTTTTGCCACGTGAAAGTTTGAGCATTGAGGCGACCCAACGAAACGACGGTGCGCTTTTGTTTACATTTTACGTGTCACTCTGAGCTCGGTCAAGCGAATCGGTGACCAGACTTTTCCCCTCTCCCCCTCCCACCCACTCCTCCCCCCCCCTAGGGTTATGAAGCAAACTTGTGTTAAGACAGATTCAGTCTGTAAATGTTTGAAAATAATCAATACTGTTAGTTATGTCTCATATATAAGGGATTTATAGTCAAAACTTTGTTTTTACGGGTTTGTTTTTTTAAATCCCTTATATTAACTTCACCGGCGTCTCTCTCTCTCTCTCTCTGTCTGTCTGTCTTGGGCTCGGCGGGCGAAAAAACAGAAGTCGAAAAATGACCCATTTTCCATGATCCGATCGAACTGAAATTTGGCACACGGACCCGTCTGACCTAACAATGCATCGTATCAAAATTTCAGATCGATCGAACTTACCATAATTAAATTAATGCATTTTTAGTTTATCCTTATATGAGGTATGTAATTCAAAATTCACTGGTTTTTTTTTATTTTAATTCCAGTTCCACGTGAGTTTGAGTTGACGCCGACCGTCGTGTTGACGACGACCGTCGTGCCGACACCCCCTCACATCCCTCCCCCATTTATTAAAGACAAGGGACATCACTCAGTGTCAGTCTGTAAATGTTTAAAAATAATCACTATTGTTAGTTATGTCTCATATATAAGGGATTTATAGTCAAAAACTTTGTTTTTACGGGTTTGTTTTATTACTAGTCTTATATTAGCTTGCTTTGTAAGTTTAAGCGGAACCGTCCGTCCAACTATTTGTTTATAATTTTTTCACGTGCCAGTTCACGCGTTGACGCCGACCGTCACTGTTCACACCCCCTACCGTCCCTGCGCCAAGGGGAGATAAAAATAAGGGGAGATAATTCTGTTTCAGTCTGTAAATGTCGCGTTTAAACATAATCACTACTTTTAGTTATGTCTCATATATAAAGGATTTATAGTCAAAAGGTAAGCTGGCTTTGCATTTACTGTACAAAGCGTAGACTAAAAAGTAGAAAATTAGTGCATTTTTAATATAAGACTAGTTTTTAAAAAGTGTTTTTAAGGTTAATTATTATACAGATGATTTAGAATTTTTAAAATAAACAATATAATTACTTGTAACTTATATTTTATTTTAAAAAAATATATTTTACTTTTATGGGTAAATGTTTGTAGAGAAAGAAATTCTAGTTACTCAATCTCCTACATCTAGATTGTATTTTTTTTAATGCAATTGCCACCCATTAATTTCATAACTAAAGTTACATTCCTGGTTCGAAAAAAATGACCAAAATTATAACTGTTGTCTCTTAACGAAAGTATTTATGATTATTATTATACTCATGCTTTCAAATATATAAAAATAACGAAAGATATCAATTAAAACAATGGACATATTTTAATCGCATTTATTTGCTCCTTTATGTTTTATATTCCCGTTAGAACTTGTCATTCTGTGTAAAGCATTGCACATTTTCTAGCCCTGACCCTTCAGATTATTTCCCAGCGAATCAATGCCTCAAGACGATGGGAGAGAAAACTATTTATGTGTGTGACGTTGAGAGCGCTACTTTGATATGAGTCTGTGATAAGAAATTAGTTTTAAAAGAAGCCATACCTTCTTGATTGTTTAAAATTAAAGTCAATGGAGCTAAGCGAAAAAAGCTTTTCCCACGTTGAATGGGAATTCTTACTGAATACATAATATCCTAAGGGTACATGATAAAGTCAAGCTATAAAAGAGGACACGAAAAAAATGACATTTACGCTAGATAAAACTCATAAATTTCGCTGGGAAAACACTTGCAAATTAAATTTAAGGTCTAGACATATAATTGGATTAAGTAAGTGCTATAAAAATCCCCATTTCCTAATAGAACACATTTGCTGCTGCGTCAATAAAGGAAAATCATTTAGAAAAGTCCGACATTGAAGATAATGTACCTAGCCTTTTAATGACGATTATATTTTTATTTATTCAATCTTTGCGATCTTTCGTTGTTTATTTAAAACTATGAATCACTTGTTTTATTATTAAAGTTATGTTAATTTTTTTTGTATCTAACTTGTTGAAATACTTAAACAATGAAATGTGATATAAAATACTTAAACACATCTACAAAAGGATTTCACGGAGCGTCTTAATCTGGTTTAGAGTCAAAGTAGTGATTATAGTTTTAAATCCTTTAAATAAGAAAAGTTTATATATAGCACGTACATATTACTTTTATTATAAATAAACTTTGACGCGTTAAGCGTTTAAAAGTAAAAAACATGATGGTTATATAAAATATCACTTCGCAGCAGGGTGGTTTAAATGCTGCGATTGTTTTGTAGATGTGCTATTTCAGGGTTATTTCCCTTGTACGCTGAAACATCACGCATCGGGCAGTGAATTTTAACTTATGTTATCTTATCTATACAGACTATCTATACAGAAGATACTTGCGTCCACAGACCATGAGATATGATCTGTTGGCAAGTGAAGCAGCGCTCACAGGCCACGGCTTTGTGGGTTCCACGCAATACCCAGTCGCCTAACTAGTGTTAGGTACCCATTCAGAGCTGGGTGACTCAGGGCCTTCACATTGATTCGAGCCCGTGACCATCGGTACGCCAGTCGAACGCGCTGCCACTCGACCACCACGCCCCAGGTTTCAGTCATACGAGTCGCTATGCAAGTTAAAATTTGCTTCGGTCTGTTGAGAAAATAGTTCAAGTTAAAATACTAAAAAGTATGTGACTTTTTTAAACAAAATATGATAATGACTTTTTCTTAAATACTTTTTTTAAGCAGCACATTTAAAAAAAAATTTAAAATTTAATCAAGAACAATCCGCTGTAGTCATAACCCTTTGCGGAAATTACTCAACAACTCCCCAAAGTTAAATTGACGATCGGATGAATAAAATATTATTTATACAGCTGAAAAAAATAAATAAAAACACAATAAGGGCTGTTGAGCACAATCGGTGTAAGATGTAAATTTTAAAACACCTGTTGATTTCAATCTGGATCATGATGGATATATTTGTCCATTTTTTGTTAAGATTGTGTGCAATTTAAATAATCTAAAAAAGTTTAAGAAAGAGATTAGGTGCCCATAACAATGTAAATCATAAGTTTTATGCCCCATAGTATTTTAATAATTTCCATCAAATTTTTTTTTAAAGTACCAAATTTTGTCAATATCCATCAATTTACACAGTAGCCACATTTTCAATTAATTTTTATATACCTCATGTTATAAAAATGGAATTTCGCCCCATCCATAAAAAATGTGTATTTCAATTTTTTTTTAAGGTAGGAATCTTTTTCAGAAGGGAATTCAATAATCGTATAAAGTTTTATAGCGACCGGATACATAAAAAAATGTTTATACAGCTTATATGAGAAAAAAAACAATATAAAGAACAATATTAATATTATTTCTAATGCTCAAAACACCTGTTGATTTCAATGTGAATCATAAGAGATGTATTAGTTTGTAAATATGTGTAAATATTGTGTGAAATCAAATGGGTGATAAAGTCTAAAACTTTTAAGGAAACGAGATTAGGGGCTCCCAGCTCCGAAGGAAAGCTCACATTATGAGTTTAATGCCCCACAACATAGTGATTTGAGCAATTAAGTTCTTGTGTACCAAGTTTTGTGAAGATTCATCCATTCACCAAGTAGCTAATGGTTAAAATTATGTATATAACTTATAATAAGAAAACAAAATGACATTTTGGGCCGCCGTACTGTAAAAACATCTTATGCCAGAGAACATCGAGGGAGCAACTTCCCAAAGGTTTATTCAATGCGATTAATAAAATGGTATTTATGCATCTTAAATAAGTTTTAAAAATACAATAAGGTCCCGGGGCTCAATTCTTTGTAGGTTGTGAAGTTCGAAACAACATTGATTTAAATCTTGATAATAATGGATGTATTTGTTTGTCAATAGTTGTAAAGATAGTGTGAAATTGAATGGGGAACGAGTCTTACACTTTGACGAAAAAGAGATTAGGGGCCCCCGGCTCCAAAACAATGGACGTTTAATTCCCTATAGTTTAACTTGGGAAATCAAATTTCGTGTACCAATTTTGATCAAGATCAATCCAATTACTCAGTATTTAAAATTGTAACCAAATTTATATAGCTCATATAAGGAAAAAAATAACTTTGGCCCCTCAGCCCTCAGCGAGTGGTAATTAAACTATTATTTACACCCGTTACTATCATGGTAGTGTACTAAAAAAATTACCAAAGTTTCATGCTTCTACTAACACAGGAAATTTGAGAATTAGTGATTAGTCAGTGATTCAGCCTAAACTGTTACATTTTTTTCTCATATTAGATTTCCGGTATAAATATGAGACAAAAGGACAGCATGTATTTATTCTTGTTATAAAGATGAGACAATAGGACAACATGAATTCCAATTCATCAAATCTCCCTGAGAACTCGGCCATGGAACATGAAAAATCACCAGATCTAGATTCCGCAGAGGCGGACCAACATTTTATAATCAGCTACATTCTGAGTCCCATTCTCTGCGTCTGTGCACTCGTTGGAAGCGTCATAAATCTCAAGGTTCTCAAATACCACAAATTCCGCCCCTCGACGCACCTTCTCCTTTATTCAATGATTGTTTCAGACGTCACTCTAAAAGCTTCGGAATTCATTTTCAAAAGCGTTTACATTTTGACCTACTTTAATTACGTAACCGGCAGTGTTTTCGAAATATTTTACATGACGTTTTTTCATAGGTGGTTTCACCTGGCTTTCCTGTTCAGCCTCGGAACACTCGCCTTCATCGCACTGGAGAGACTTGCGTTGTTTACTTCTCCAGGACTTGCGGCACGAGTGTTTACACCATACTACATGAAGTGGTCAGTGGCCATGCTGGTCATCGTTGTGTTTATCTAACATTCCCAAATATGTATTTATATGACAACTTTCAGTTTGATGGCGCGTGGTATAGGATCGATTCAATTTTCATTATTAAAAACAGAGATGTCGTTAGATACTTGAATGAATTAAATAAACATGTTCTTGTGTGGCTACCTTTAGTTGTAATAATTCTGTCACCTGCCGTTGTAAACATGTTATTGATTTCTCGTAGAAAGGACAATATGTTGTCCCCTCTTGTCAATCAAAATAATGTGAATCAACTCAGACATTTTAAGTTACTTTCTTATTTTTTTACTGTGAGGTTTATCAGTATGTCTCCATTGATGTATCAATGTTTCTTAGGTTCATATAATTTATACTTTCACTTTACGATGCGACATTTCGAAATCTTGAATAACTTAACTTTGTTGTTTGATAACAGCTTTTATTTATTAAATACTTTCAGTTTCGTCATTACTTGCACAAAAATGTTTACTGTATACCAAGAAGTTGTGTAGGGTAACGGTAAGAAATTTTGTTTTTTGCATTAAATTTTAAAAATTAAAAAGTTCAGCTATTAGTTTCTAATGCGAGAAGTAAAACAATTACATTAAAAAAATTAGTGCTATTAACGATTAATTTAAATTTAATCGTTAACTTTTGAAAAATTAACGATTAATTAATAGTTAATTTCGATTAAAGCCAAAAATTAAAATTAACGGTGTCATGAGTCATAAGTAATATTTATTAAACTTACTTGTCAAAAATCGAAATAACACTGGAATGTCTTCTTTATATGACATCTTTTAACCATCAATGCAAACAGACAAGTGAGTTGACATGATTTGGTTAAAGTAATGAACGGGTCTAATTGACAATACAACAAGCCGAGCTGAACAATTGTTCACATAGCTTAAGATTGTCTCATCTGAAGTTTCTGATACTGCTGTGGATGTTTGGTTTGCAGGTAAGCGATGTGCTAGAACTGTTGTATCAATGTTCCCTTTAAGCAGCGCGGCTGCGCAGATATTTGACCGACGCCACGCAGGAGTTTAGAATCACGCGCTGCAAATTTGGTAAAATATTGCACACACAAAAATAAATAAAATGAACGTTGTGCAACTTTGCACACGAGTTGTTTTTTTAACTTTGCATACGGACCAAAGAAGCTTAGACTTATGGAAGGCAAACGATTTCTCTCAATGAACACAAAAACCTTCATATACATTTTGAACATTCACGTCAGTCAATGGTTTAAAACCAAAATTTTCGTGTAGTCGTCCGAAAATTAGTTTATATTTATCGGCTGAAATATTTTACTTTTTAACTTCCAGTACATTTATAACAGGATTAATCGTTAACAAAATTTTAATCGTTAACATTGTTTAACGATTAATCGATAAATTAATCGTTAATTTCCGCAGCCCTTAAAAAAATACTTGTTTTTTGCTGAATTACAATTGATGTTTTAAACAAATTGCAATAAAACATGAATGTTACTAATAATTTGTAAACAAAAAACGCAAACATATTTTTGGATCCAAATAATTATTATTTTAGTATTTTAAATAAAATATGAATAATTTCCCATGTCGTTGAACTGTATTAATGCATCAGAAGTACTATTTTACTTTCAAATTTTTAAAAAAAATAATCATTCATCGGAATTGAGTAATTAACTAAAATAATCAAATGAAACCATTACAAAATATCTAGAGATTCAACTATTAGAACATTTACTTAAAGACAACTTCATTTCCACTAAATACATAAAATACGAATTACTGCATCTTCGTAGAAATTTTTGCTCATCAAGCATTCAAACTAACGAATGAATACAACAAACTTAATATAATAATTTTAAGAAATTAAACTACGTTAAGTTACATACAACATGAATAAAATGCTTAACTTATTTCATTTTGCACCAAAACAGACGTGAATGTTTGTATTATAAAAATGAAACAAATACTCACCCAATCAAAAGTGAACAAAAACATTTTTTCAATTATCAAAACTTTTACTAACAAAATATTTATCAAACCTAAAATCATATTTTTTAAAAAAAACAACATCATATTATATTAACATAAAATTATTTGCCCGATATGAAACTATACTAAGGGGCCGTCCATAAAGTACGTCATGCTATTTTCGACCATTTTTAACTCCCCCCCCCTGACACAAACTGTCACGCATCTTGGACTTAAAGTACGTCACACTTTAGAAAAAAAAATGTTTTTTTTTACTTTCAAAATAATCAAAATTCAATATAAAACCGCTTGACGCTACACATGGCCGGACCCCCCCTCCCCCTGTCACAAACTGTCACACTTTCTTACACCCCTTCCCCCCCCCTCTGGAGAGTGACGTACTTTATGGACGGCCCCATAATGGTTCATTTTATGAAATTAAACGATCCAAATAACAAACTTTTAGGGAAAAAAAATATTCCATTTAACTAGGATGCAGGATTTTTAAAAAGTCATTTAACGTCTCAAATAGCCATAAAATGTTTGGCTCACTAGCAAGCGATACGTCGGATTTAGTTGCGTAGCGAGATAATGTATTTATACTACCTCGGCTTCTTAAACTGATTTATGTTTAATTAACTGTAAATCATGTAGAATATCCTGTGATGAATGACCTGTAAGATCTGACGATTTTTATTTTTAACATTTCCAACCTGAGGACTTCTATGTGTTACGTTAAATGTAAAATATGAAGAGTTTACGTGCTAGATGAACTGTGAAGTCTTTTATGTATTGGTTGAACTATAAAATTTTAAGACTTTTTGTGGTAGATAAACTGTAAAATTTAAAGACTTATTATTTGTTAAATTAACTGTAAAATTTCAATATTTTTATTTATTATATTTTTTGTAAAATCGGAAAACGTTTATTTGTTATCAATAATTTGCAATGGCTGTCATGTCTGTCTGTCCATGACGCTACTAATTTTAGAAAGCAGCGCACCAAATTACTGCACCAAAAATAACTCTTTTCGAACGTTCCGCATAAAATTGTGCAATATGAAAATAAATGAATAAAATAAAAATAAATACAATAAATGAAAATTCTGCATTACGTTATATTTTAATCTGATTTTTTATTTATTTTGAAAACTTCCGTCATTTTTGACGGGTAATACACTAGAATTATAATAATTAATAATAATAATAATAATAATTTATTTATTATTATTATTATTATTATTTGTTATATTACTGTAAAATTGGAAAACTTTTATGTAGTCCATTAATTATAAAGTTATCCTTCAAGGCGCTGTAGAAGTGGGCCAGCGAAGAGGTCGAATACGGAAAAGTTGGCTGGATAACATAAAGGATCACACACAGTGATGGATTTGCATGAATTATTGGCCGCCGCTCAAAATAGGCAAATGTGGAGATCTGTTGATGTGTCCATGCGCTTCCCTCAACGACCGCAACGGTCACGGGAATGGTGATGATCATGAGGGATTATAAAATGTAATAGATTATATGTATTAGATTAAGTGTAAATCATGCAGACATGTATTTTCGTATTAACTGTAAACAACAAAAGCATCGATGTGTTAGTTAACTGGCCATCAGCACGGTATTTTGTATGTGATTAATTAGCCGTGAGAAGTAAGCGTCTTTAAATAAGATTCATTTATTGTTATGCTTTGTTGCCACTAATGAGGAGTTAACAAGAATATCTTCAGATAGCAAAATGAGTCCGTAAACTCAGTTGTAAAATGTATGTACCAAAATTTATTTTTTTCGTGATATACACACCGACCTCAATTGTAATATACGGGAGACAAATATGTTTTCTTTCTTGTCCTAATAAATAAAATATTCATAATGGAACATTTTATATTTTATTCAATTTGACTTTAACATTTGTATAACAAAATAAGATTACATTTTTTTAAAAACAATTTCTTGGCCAGGATCTCTTGTTATACCTTTGTCTGGGCCGAGAACTTTTTGAAAAGAAGCTTTTACGATATAGAAATTCTCAAAGAAATGTTAATTTTTAAATTTAATGAATTATTAATTTGTCATACTTCTTTAATTCCACGCCCTTTACTACATGTAAAAAAAAACTTTGTGATGCTGTGCTTGTATTTGAAATGAACAATTATATATATATATATAAATTATATATATATATTTAGGGCTGCGGAAATTAATCGATTAATTTATCGATTAATCGTTAAAATTTTTCTCGATTAAATATCAATTTTAAAAATTTTAATCTATAAAAATTCGATTAAATTTAAAGAAAATATTTGTAATATTTCAAAAAATTTTTATTGATAAATAATTAATTATTAATAATTAATAATAATTTTTTTTTGACATACAAACGTCTCCCGCCTAATATTACAATGTATTTTATTAAGTTATGTGGGCCTGCTGACGTCAACTAAAAATGGCTGACAGTGACAGCATCAGTGCAATCAACACAGTTACATTTAGGCATATAACTGGAAAGTTGAGCAAAAAATTTGTTTTTAAGCTAACTGCGGATGGCAAAGTCGAAGATGGTGAAAAAGTTATCTGTGTTCACTGCCATAAACAATTCTCTTTTAAAGGATCAAATACATCGCTGACTTTACACCTTCAGCACAAAAGAACGCGTCTCATTGGACCTTTATGTATCAATGGCTTGAAATAACACTTGAGAAATGAGACTCAGAAATATTTTCCATTTTTAATATTGGAGTTAGACATTGTTTCCATTGTATGCATAACTTTGATTTCAATTGTTTGTGTGGATTTAAAATTTAAAGAAATAATATTTAGTTTAAATTTTCTTATTTTTCAATGTCATTGAGACAGGGGAAATAACTCAATAAAATAAAAAAATGTCAATTACCTGTTTTTGTTACTTCCCTTGAAATTTTCAGTTTAATGATGTCATAAATGTTTATTTTTGGATTTAATCAAAATTATCGATTAATTAATCCCTAATTTTTCAAAAGTTAAAATTAAATTAATCCATAACAGCCCTAATATATATATATATATATATATATATATCTATATATATAAAAATCAAAGTATGTATGTATGCATGTCTGTTATAGCTGACTAAACCATTCATCCGATCGCCATGAAACTTTTGGAGACTTTTGGCCCATAATGAGAATTTTTTCTTATATGAGCTATATAAAAATTAGTTTAGGGCTTAGCTGCTTGGAAAATGAATGAATCTTGACCAAACTTGGTACATAACAACTTGATAACCTATATTAAAGTACCATATGGCATTGAACTCCTAATGTCCGTTCCTTCGGGGCCGGGGGCCCAAAATCTTTTTTTTGGTAAGCGTTAAATACTTTATTCCCGTTAGCTGACTAAACCATTCATCCGATCGCCATGAAACTTTTGGAGACTTTTGAGTACGCTCCCGGGATGGAAATAGGCTACTTTTTTTCAAAATTTAACACTCATGGGGTGCCGGGGGCCCATAATGAGAATTTTTTCTTATATGAGCTATATAAAAATTAGTTTAGGGCTTAGCTGCTTGGAAAATGAATGGATCTTGACCAAACTTGGTACATAACAACTTGATAGCCTATATTAAAGTATCATATGGCATTGAACTCCTAATGTCCGTTCCTTCGGGGCCGGGGGCCCAAAATCTTTATTTTTGTAAGCGTTAAATACTTTATTCCCGTTAGCTGACTAAACCATTCATCCGATCGCCATGAAACTTTTGGAGACTTTTGAGTACGCTCCCGGGATGGAAATAGGCTACTTTTTTCAAAATTTAACACTCATGGGGCGCCGGGGGCCCATAATGAGAATTTTTTCTTATATGAGCTATATAAAAATTAGTTTAGGGCTTAGCTGCTTGGAAAATGAATGAATTTTGACCAAACTTGGTACATAACAACTTGATAGCCTATATTAAAGTACCATATGGCATTGAACTCCTAATGTCCGTTCCTTCGGGGCCGGGGGCCCAAAATCTTTTTTTTGGTAAGCGTTAAATACTTTATTCCCGTTAGCTGACTAAACCATTCATCCGATCGCCATGAAACTTTTGGAGACTTTTGAGTACGCTCCAGGGATGGAAATAGGCTATTTTTTTTCAAAATGTAACACTCATGGGGTGCCGGGGGCCCATAATGAGAATTTTTTCTTATATGAGCTATATAAAAATTAGTTTAGGGCTTAGCTGCTTGGAAAATGAATGAATCTTGACCAAACTTGGTACATAACAACTTGATAACCTATATTAAAGTACCATATGGCATTGAACTCCTAATGTCCGTTCCTTCGGGGCCGGGGGCCCAAAATCTTTTTTTTGGTAAGCGTTAAATACTTTATTCCCGTTAGCTGACTAAACCATTCATCCGATCGCCATGAAACTTTTGGAGACTTTTGAGTACGCTCCCGGGATGGAAATAGGCTACTTTTTTCAAAATGTAACACTCATGGGGTGCCGGGGGCCCATAATGAGAATTTTTTCTTATATGAGCTATATAAAAATTAGTTTAGGGCTTAGCTGCTTGGAAAATGAATGGATCTTGACCAAACTTGGTACATAACAACTTGATAGCCTATATTAAAGTATCATATGGCATTGAACTCCTAATGTCCGTTCCTTCGGGGCCGGGGGCCCAAAATCTTTATTTTTGTAAGCGTTAAATACTTTATTCCCGTTAGCTGACTAAACCATTCATCCGATCGCCATGAAACTTTTGGAGACTTTTGAGTACGCTCCCGGGATGGAAATAGGCTACTTTTTTCAAAATGTAACACTCATGGGGCGCCGGGGGCCCATAATGAGAATTTTTTCTTATATGAGCTATATAAAAATTAGTTTAGGGCTTAGCTGCTTGGAAAATGAATGGATCTTGACCAAACTTGGTACATAACAACTTGATAGTCTATATTAAAGTATCATATGGCATTGAACTCCTAATGTCCGTTCCTTCGGGGCCGGGGGCCCAAAATCTTTATTTTTGTAAGCGTTAAATATGTTATTCCCGTTAGCTGACTAAACCATTCATCCGATCGCCATGAAACTTTTGGAGACTTTTGAGTACGCTCACGTGATGGAAATTGGCTACTTTTTTTCAAAATGTAACACTCATGGGGCGCCGGGGGCTAAATAATGAGAATTTTTTCTTATATGAGCTATATAAAAATTAGTTTAAGGCTTAGCTGCTTGGAAAATTAATGGATCTTGACCAAACTTGGTACATAACAACTTGATAGCCTATATTAAAGTACCATATGGCATTGAACTCCTAATGTCCGTTCCTTCGGGGCCGGGGGCCCAAAATCCTTTTTTTTTATTTGTAAGCGTTAAATACTTTATTCCCGTTATGATTTACACGATCTTGAAAAGCATGGACTAATATATCTATCATGATCCAGATTGAAATGAACAGGTATTTTAAAGTTATTCTTTTGCACCGATTGGGCCCGGGGGCCCTTAATGTCGTTTTTGTTAATCTATATATATAAAAATCAATGTATGTCTGTGTGCATGTCCTTTATAGCTGACTAAACCATTCATCCGATCATCATGAAACTTTTGGAGACTGGCAACTTTTTTTCTAAATTTATCACTCATGGGGCGCCGGGGACCCATAATGTCATTTTTTGCTTATATGAGCTATATAAAATATAGTTTCAGCGCTACCTACTGTGTAAATTGATGGATCTTAACCAAACTTTGTATTTAAAAATTTGATAGCCAATATTAAAACACTAAAGGGAACTGAACTCCTAATAGTCATTCCTTCGGGGCTGGGGGCCCAAAAAATTCTTTTTCTTAAACGTTTAAGATTTTATTCACCATTCAATTATTAACAATATTGACAACTAATGACACATGTATCCATTATTATACAGATTGAAATGAACAGGTATTTTGAACTTTATATCTTGCACTGGGGCCCTTAATGTCGTTTTTTGCTTATGTGAGCTTTATAAAAATTAGTTTTTGCGTTAGCTACTGAGTAAATGAATGCATCTTAACCAAAATTTGCATACAAAAATTTAGTAGCCCATATTGACATAATTAAGGTTTCTAAACTTCTAATGTCAATATATTCGGTGCCGGGGGCCCCAAATGTCTTTTCTTCGTATATGTTTAAGATATTTTTCCCCATTCAATTTTTCACGATCTTGAGGAATATATCTATGAGGAAACTGAATTAAATGAACAGGTTTTTGAAATTGACACCTTTCACTAAAGGGGCCCCTAAATGTCGTTTTTTTCCTTATATTAGCTGTATAAAAATTAGTATTCGCGTTAAATACTGAGAAAATTAATGGATCTTGACCCATCTTAATATATAAAAACTTAAGGGTTTATATTTTATTACTATAGGGCACTGAACTCCTAATTTTCATTCCCTTGGGGCAGGGGGCCCAAAATTTCATTTTTAGTAAATGTTCAATATTTTATCGTTCATTCAATATTGAGACATATAAATAAATGTATGTATTTTGAAATTTATTCAAATTAAAATGTCTTTCGCACTTTATTTCTTGCGATAATTATGCCCTGGGGCCCATAATGTAGTTTTTTGCTTATATGAGGTATATAAAAATAAGTTTATGCGTTAGCTACCGAGTAAATGAATGGACCTTAACCAAAATTTGTATACAAAAACTTGGCAGCCGATATTAAAATACTATAAAGCACAGAAATTCAAATTTCCATTCCTTCGGGGCCTGGGGCCCCAAATGTCTTTTCTTCGTATATGTTTGAGATAGTTTTCCCCATTTAATTTTTCACGATCTTAAGGAATATATCTATGAGGAAACTGAATTAAAATGAACAGCATTTTTTTAAATTGAAATCTTTCACCGAATGGGCGCAGGGGCCCCTAAATTTCGTTTTTTATATCAGTATATAGCTATAATATATTACTATAGGGCACTGAACTCCTAATCTCCATTCCCTCGGAGCTGGGGGCCCCAAATGTCATTTTTACTGCACGGTAACAATTTAATTCCCCATTCAATTTTACACGATATTGAGAAATTTAGCTTGAGTACAATGGCAATAAAAAAATTAAATTATCACTCATTTTTTGGCTGGGCCTCTTAATATCGTTTTTCCTTTTGTAAGTTTTTAATTATTAATTTATGTAACAGTTTGCTATTAAACTTGGACTTTTTTTTCTCACTTCCCCGAAGGTTTATGGCATAATTCTTTTAAAAAATACCAATCTTTGGTTTCTTTCAATTTATTCATTTTTAAAGAGATCGTTGCAACGCACGACGGGTCTGCTAGTACTAACTAAAAACCCGCGCTTTGCAGTGGAAAATTAGGATTTCAGTAAGCATTGAGAACCCGCTAACACAAAATGTACTTTGAAAACTCCTGTTGATCTCGGCATAATGTCATCAAATGTAAGAGTTTGCACCAAAAACAAGGAAGTAAATTTATGAGAATCTCGAAAGTAAGACGTTGAAATATGAGCTTCGTACTTTGTCGCAACATTTCATGTCCTGATATTTCAAAAGTTGAATGAAATATTGCCTGGTGCAAACATGAGTGTCAAAACATTCCTGATCCTTGTAATTAGCCCTACTGCTTCCAATTCATATTTATTAACAACACATTTAGGAGATACATATTTCATGCTATTTTGACATAAATCTAATTCAAATGTTTCACAAAATTTTTGAAAATTATTTTAAAGCTGTTTAAATTCTACTAAAAAATATATAAAAAATAAAAATTAGAAAAAAAAATTAAAAAAAAATGTTGGCCCGACCCCCCTTCCCCTGTCACAAACTGTCACATTTTCTTACACTTACACTTTTTTTGAGTTTGACGTACTTTATAGACGGCCCTTAATACATTTGAGGTCAGTGTGTATATAAGGAAATAATTATTTTTACATATGCTTTAAAATTATGTTAAGTTGACTCATATTGCTATTACATGTATCTCCACAAATTGTGTAAATTGTATTCTATTTTTTTACAAATTATAGATAAGCATGATTATTTCTTAGCCCTGGAAAATCTTGTTAAATATCTTAAACCATAAACTACAAAAGAAAATATTTAGATTCATCCACATAACTAACTCACTGTCAGTAGCTTAGCTTTATCTTTTTCGGCTTAAAAATATTAATGTGAAAATTGTTTTTAATTTATTGTCCCGTATGATATTTTCCAAAAGAGGAACCAATATAAATGTATTATATTATTTATTGTGTCCAATGAATTATTTTTTTAAAGGATATTCTGAATTTTTGTTTCATAGTTTAGATGTAATATCTCAACGAAGAAGGAATCTACTTAAACCTGCGTTCTACATATTACTAAATTTTAATTAATACATGGATTTGATTGTCATTTAAATATCAGGAACCATAACAAATAATTCAAACGCCATTTCTTTAGCCAGATAGCTTATTTGTCTAGATTAGCTTGGTGTTTCACTAATTTAGTTATTTTTCGGTGTGTACGCTGAAACGTGACGACATACAAAAGTGAGCTTCGACAATTTAAGAGCCGGTATAGGTCAAATGTTGTTGGATTCAATACTTCGGTCGGCTGCAAAGATTATTAAGGGAGTCCAGTGTCAATTGATTAGAACTTTTGAGTTCTAGGTTTAAAACTATCGCTACTCATGAGAAGTAAAGTATATTTTAACAAATAATGTATTCTATCAGTTTTCTTCTTCTGACTAAAATTTCTTAATTTAAAAAAAAACAACAAACAATACGCACTCTCCATTTCCCTTAATGTCACATGTTCACTAAACCATGACATTTTCCTGTGTCGGGTCGTAGCAATCATGGGTTATTCAGGATCACAGTTCTAAATATGTAAATTGGACAGGGCTTTTACTTTTTAAAAAAATGTCTTATCAGGTAAAAATGTTAGGCTATGTACCGATTACTGTTTAATATTTGGAACAAATTAGTAAGAACAAGATACCGAAATATTACAAAAAGGCATAAATGAAATATACAAAATAGCAAACTGATTACAGTTTCTCTTTCCATCCTCAAAACTTTTACCTGCTCAAAATTAAAAGTAGAAAGAAACAAAATGCATACTATTTCATTTATAATTTCATACTGAAATGAAAGTACTTAGATGTAATAATTTTGTTTTAGGAACTCATGTGATAATAATGAAATTACGTTGCTTTTGTTTGGTTGTTTTTGTTGTATTTTTTAAAAAGTATTACAATTAAAATTTTGAAAATGTAATATGAGTATTAAACTAAATTGAAAATTTACATTCGTTAGACATGCATTCAAATATGCATCTTATTTATGGGAAAACATACCACTAACAAGTCATAATATTTTTTAATACGAAAAAACAAGATCAAATTCCAAATAAGAATTGCAAGAATTATTACAGGTAAATACTCAACATTGACAATAGTAACTCCATTACATGTAATATAAATCGCTAAACCTAGAAACACTATTACGAATGAACAAAGAGCGAAAAAAAAATAAAACATAGGAAGGTTGAATTCTAAATTTGAAGTATATAAAAAAATATACAGCTCTCAGATATACATTGATGACATAAAAAACAACAACATACAAATCCTCATTCACGCTTGGAACTCAGGCATAGAATGCTTTGCCTGAAGAAATCAGGATATAAAACACCATATCATCATTTAAAACCATCATAAAAATGTTAGGCCAGAAATTAACAATCGATGAAATTAAGACTCAATAATGTTTTGAGTGGAATGATCGTCTGTTTTATATAAGATATTTTATATTTGCAATGTATATCACGTCTCGTCTGTCCCGTCTGTCCTGTCCGTGACGCTAATAATTTTAGAAAGCAGCGCACCAAATTACTGCTCCAAAAATAACTCTTTTCGAACGTTCGACATAAAATTGTGCAATATGAAAATAAATGAATAAAATAAAAATAAATAAAAGTTCTGTATTACATTACTTTTTATTTTGATGTGTATTTTTTCAAAATAGATTTCAGCTGAAATGTATTTATTTTGAAATCTTCCGTCATTTTTGACGAGTAATACACTAATGTTTTATATATATATTTTAAAATTGACTTTAGACTCTTTGAGGAATGAATGTGCAGATACATACATAACTTAAGTGAAGACTGAATAGATATTTACGAAAGAAAAGTTTTAATCTCTTATTTGCATTTTATTTTTGGATTTGTGTTTCCAGAAAACTTGTCAACATTGGATTCTAATTTTTCTCCAAAAAAAAACAATTTAAGGTCAGAAGAAATTTCAACCAAAAATCTTAAAAATAATGTGGTATACATATTTTGTGTAAAAAATTGTAACATTGTTAAACCTGTTAATTTATTTAAATTAAAATATAAACACAGAGATAAAATTGTATAAGAATGTAGGTTATTTCCATTTAGAAAATAGTATTTGTAATAATCGAAATTATGACGACCACCTACTATAATAATTTGGATGAGATAAAATTCCATTTCATTTGTCAGCTATCGGTCTATGAAATTCTTTATTTAAGTAGCCGAAATATTTTTTTAAAAGCTATATTCAAGCAAGGGTATCGTTGTGAAACAGTGCTTCTAATTTCATACTCTAATCATACTGGTGTCAAATTTGTTCTGCCCTTGACTTTGTGGTTTAAAGTTTCCACAATGTGTGAGTTGTCATTGATCCGATAGAGAGTTTTGTGGAATGTTACACGCTGTTTTATACTGGTTTCATACTCTTATTACATTTTCAAAATTTTAATTGTATTACTTTAACTAATAAAAAAACACACAAAAAACCCCACCTAATTTCATTATTAGCACGTGAGTTCCATGATAACTTAAAAAAAATTATACATTTAATGTTACAAAATATTACATTTATTTTAGTGTGAAATGTTCTGAAAAGACTTATGCAAATGTAGCGAAGCTCTGTAACATTTGTAAAAAAAAACACAAACATATCGGTGGAAGTGGGACTAAGGAAAGGAAATGGCACACAAAAACTTAGAAAGCTCGCAAAAAAATTTTTTTTTCAAACAATACATTTTCAAAAACATTTAAATTTTTTTTTAAAAATCATAAGTTTAAGTGTTAAGTTACATATGTTTAGTTTAGAATTTTACTAAATAAAATTTTATTTAGCATTAAATCATGTAACGTTTTTACATAACGAATTTTTTCAATAATTTTAGTATTTCGTACATGGTGCCTTAGTGTTTTCTGCCATCAGTTCTCCTTCCTGACAGCCTCATCAAACACTTCGCCACATCGCTTCACTCAAAAATGTAAGGGCTCAAATTTATATTTATATTTATATTTCATTTATCTTATTATGGTTTCAATTTTGTGTTACTATTTATTAGATTTAGGATGTGTACTTTTAAGGATCTAAGAATCCGATGTTATTTTTCTCTGGTTTCCCATGTTATTTTCAATTCTTAGTATTGTCATTGTTTGGCTTTGAACGGAGTAGGCATTTAACATGTAAAAAAATTATTTTAAAAAATCCAGGATATGAAGGCCACTCCCGAACGGATTAATGAGCTTGCTTGCAAACAGAAAACAAGAGCCATAAAAAATTAAAGAGAACTTTCTTGTGATTTGTTTAAATAGTTTGTTTTTTAGTTGAACCATTAAAGACACAGCTTCTGTCCAGTAAGGTTCTGCTTGTCAGGGGACGATCTAGTAATCGGAGTCACTCAGTCCAACAAAAGGCCAGGATGTCCACAACTTGACCACTTCAGGTCTTGTTTGAGCCAAAGAGTTGTAGAGCATTACTGGCCTAGTTGAGACAGAAATCGTTAAAAACGTGTTATAGGAAAACAGTGATAAGCTTAAATCTATTAACTTGTCTTTCAGTTTTATTCGCCTAGCTTTAGGTGCTTCATTTGTGCTACTAACTTGAGTTTCAGTTTTATTCTCCTAGTTTTACGTGCTTCATTTTTTATACTAATTTGAGTGTTAGCTTTATTTTCCTTGCTTTGCGTACTTCTTTTTACCATGTTTTTATTAAGTTGCTTTTATCCTGTCTGTCCGCATTGTTTTAGTTCCTGTCTGTCTGTCCGCAAAATTTCAAATTTTCATACGTAAAATTTAACCACTTCTGATGGACCTAGAGATCTCACAATTGTATCACAGTTAGATCTGGCTGACAATGCATTGTATTAAAATTTCAGATCAATCGAATGTACGTAATTAAATTAATTCATTTTCTAGTTCATCTCTAAATAAGCATCTGTACCCATCTGCTTTTGTTGACATCCATGAGTTCATCCCGTGACCACATCACCATGTTATTAAAACGTCGGGCGGTCGCTTATATGGTGTTTGATATATAATAAATAGAGGTAAAAAAAGAACTTATAAATAAAACAAACCCGTAAAAAAAAGGTTTTTGACTATAAATCCCTTATATATGAGACATAACTAACATTATTGATTATTTTCAAACGCGAAAAACATTTACAGACTGAATCTGTCTTAACTCAACTTTGCTTCATAACCCTGGGGGGGGGGTTGGGAGAGGGGAACAGTCTGGTCACCGATCGCTTGACCGAGCTCAGCGTGACACGTAAAATGTAAACAAAAGCACGCCGGTACTTCGATGGGTCGCGTCAACGCATCAACTCAAACTCTCACGTGGGAAAAAAACAATAACAAACAGTGAATTTGAATTACATATATCATATAAGGATAAACTAAAAATGCATTAATTTAATTACGATACGTTCGATCGATCTGAAATTTTCATACCATGCATTGTTAGGTAAGTCGGGTCTATGTGCCAAATTTCAGCTCGATCGAATAACGGCAAATGGGTCATTTTTTACTTTCGTTTTTCCGCCCGCCCATGAGATGACGACAGAACTACAGAGAGACAGAGACGGCGGTGAAGTTAATATAAGGGATTTAAAAAGAACACGTTTTTATATCTGAACTTAAAATAATGAAATAAATGGATGTAAAAAAACGTTTTTTAAAAACCACATTTTTATAATTGTACTAAAAAGAAGAAAATATTTTAAAACTTATAAATTCAAGTACTTAATTTAATATGACAAAAACGTCGAGCGGGCGATTAGGAAGTTGCACATATGCAGTTCACTCATTCTCTCACTTATTGATTTATCTTTAATTTTTATACCAAACACCCACCCCACGGTTTTAGTCATATTAAATGAAAGTACTTGAACTTATAGTTTTAAATTATTTTTTCAATTTAGTACTCTTATAAAAACGTGTTGTTTTTAAATCCCTTATATTAACTTCAACAGCATCTCTGTCGTCATCTCTCTCTCTCTGTCTGTCGTCATCTCTGTCTTGGGCGGGTGGAAAAACAAAAGTAAAAAATGACCCACTGCCCGTGATTCGATCGAGCTGAAATTTGGCACACGGACCCGTCTCACCTAACAATGCATCGTATCAAAATTTCAGATCGATCCAACGTACCGTAAATAAATTAATGCATTTTTATTTTATCCTTATATAACGTATGTAATTCAAATTCACTGTTTGTTATTGTTTTTTTTCCACGTGAAAGTTTGAGTTGACGCGTTGAGGCGACCCATCGAAGTACCGGGGTGCTCTTGGTTACATTTTACGTGTCGCGCTGAGCTCGGTCAAGCGAATCGGCGACCAGACTTTTCCCCTCGAACCCCTCCCACCCACCCCTCCCCCCTCCCCCCCCCAGGGTTAGGAAGCAAAGTTGAGTTAAGACAGATTCAGTCTGTAAATGTTTGTATCGTTTGAAACTAATCAATACTGTTAGTTATGTCTCATATATAAGGGATTTGTAGTCAAAAACTTTGTTTTTACGGGTTTGTTTTATTTTTTAAATTTTTTCCCTTTATTTATGTGATACTAACTTGTGTGTTAGCTTTATTCTCCTAGCTTTACGTGCTTCATTTGTTGTGCTAACTCTAATGTCATATTTCTTCTGCTAACTATCTTTGTTTTACTAATTTAAGGTTTTAGCTACTTTTGGTTTACTTTGCATGTTCTCCTAGCTCTAGAATCAATCATACATGCAAGCTTTCATGTGTTGTCTTTGACTCATCCTGGATTGTAGAGTACAATAGTGAGTGAGGCATTTGGGTTGTAGAGTACAATAGTGGGTGAGGCATTTGGGTTGTAGAGTACAATAGTGGGTGAGGCATTTGGGTTGTAGAGTACAATAGTGAGTGAGGCATTTGGGTTGTAGAGCACAATGGTGGGTGAGGCAATTGTGTTGTAGAGTACAATAGTGGGTGAGGCATTTGGGTTGTAGAGTACAATATTGGTCGAGGAATTTGGGTTGTAGAGTACAATAGTGGGTCAGGAATTTGGATTGTAGAGTACAATAGTGAGTGAGGCATTTGGGTTGTAGAGTACAATAGTGGGTGAGGAATTTGGATTGTAAAGTACAATAGTGAGTGAGGCATTTGGATTGTAGAGTACAATAGTGAGTGAGGCATTTGGGTTGTAGAGTACAATGGTGGGTGAGGCAATTGTGTTGTAGAGTACAATAGTGGGTGAGGCAATTGTGTTGTAGAGTACAATAGTGGGTGAGGAATTTGGGTTGTAGAGTACAATAGTGGGTGAGGAATTTGGGTTGTAGAGTACAATAGTGAGTGAGGCATTTGGGTTGTAGAGTACAATAGTGAGTGAGGCATTTGGGTTGTAAAGTACAATAGTGGGTGAGGAATTTGGATTGTAGAGTACAATAGTGAGTGAGGCATTTGGGTTGTAGAGTACAATGGTGGGTGAGGCAATTGTGTTGTAGAGTACAATAGTGGGTGAGGCAATTGTGTTGTAGAGTACAATAGTGGTTGAGGAATTTGGGTTGTAGAGTACAATAGTGGGTGAGGAATTTGGGTTGTAGAGTACAATAGTGAGTGAGGCATTTGGGTTGTAGAGTACAATAATGATTGAGGAATTTGGGTTGTAGAGTACAATAGTGAGTGAGGCATTGGGGTTGTAGAGTACAATAGTGGGTGAGGAATTTGGATTATAGAGTACAATAATGATTGAGGCATTTGGGTTGTAGAGTACAATAGTGAGTGAGGCATTTGGGTTGTAGAGTACAATAGTGAGTGAGGCATTTGGGTTGTAGAGTACAATAGTGGGTAAGGAATTAAGGTTGTAGGGCCACATGAACTTTTGTACCAAACAGGCTGTAGCAACATAAACTTTGGCTTCACTTGGCCTCTTGCACCACGTGGACTTTAGAACGGTGGTAAAGCGGCATGAGCACAAGGCTGGCGTAGCAAGGGTCCAGGGCTCGAATCTCTGTGAAGGAAGACATTTGTTCCCTGCACAAAAGGTGTATCTGAGTCCACCTGTGTACCTGACACAAGTTAGAGAAACAAAGGCGGCTGAGAATAGCGTGGTCGCTCATAGCCTTGGCCTGTGAACGCTGCGTCACTTGTCAATACCTTTATAGCAGAACGTAGTACGCAATTTTCTTCGGTATAGAAAGAGCTGTAATAATCTTGCTCCTTGGTCATATTTTGAGACTATGTAATCGTCTTGATGTACTTCTGACACCATGTAATAGTCTATCATGCAAACCTAACTGTACATCAATACTGACAAGATCATGACACCAGTACGTCATATGTGTAACAACTGATTAAATTGCTTTACAGTTACACTTATAGCCACTTTCTCTCTCTCACTCTCTCTCTCTCTCTATCAATCTATCTCTCTCTATCTATCTCTCTCTCAATCTTTCTCTCTATCTATCTCTATCTCTCTCTCTATCTCTCTCTCTATTTCTCTCTCTATCTCTCTCTCAATCTCGCTGTCTCTATCTCTCTATCTCAATCTCGCTCTCTCTCTCTATATATATATATATTTATATATATATATATATATATCAATCTCTCTCTATCTCTATCTTTCTCTCTATCTATTCTCTTTCTCAATCTTTCTCTGTATATCTCTCAATCTCGCTCTCTCTCTATCTCTCTCTCTATCTCTCTCTCAATCTCTCTCTATCTCTATCTCTATCTGTCTCTCACTCTCTCTCTCTCTCTCTATATATATATATATATATATATATATATATATATATATATATATATCTTAGTTCACAACACAAGCACGAAGTCCTTTCAAAAAGACAAATCACGAGCTCTATACTCATTCGAGTCGCACGCTCCTACAGTGACACCACGACAAACAAGTCTCTTCTAAGGTGTGAATGTAACCGACAAGATGATGCTAAATGTCAAAACTCAAGAATCCCGACCAGCTCTACAGGAAAACACAACGCGATCGTGTCACTCCACTACTTTATTCGCTCGATAAGCTGCCTGTGGCACAACGCATTGGCGAAAAACTGCCCACTCTTTCTCTCTCTCGCCAAGTCTTGTCCTACACCTGCATAACTTAACTTATCTGTTTACCATCTCGCGAGTTTCGCTCAGCCGCAGAAACGCGTATTTTTTTTTCTGTTCCTAAGCCACACATTAACGCAATCGATATGCATCATTCTACAGAACATAATTGTTTCCCGAAACATGTGGGTGACTCGCTGAATAGTCGGTAGTTCAAATCTTCTCTCAAGACACTCTTTTAAATCTTTACTCTCCAGACTCTCATATTTTTACTGGACTTGGGAAGATAACATTGTCTTGTGTATACCTCTCATGCCTTGAAATTGTAATATGTCATTATATATGTTTTAAAACATTAACAAAACCTTAGGCTTAAAGATAAACTTGTACAGATGTAATACAAATATAAAACTAAAATGTGACCTAACAATATTGAGACCTCTAATAGAATATAAAACTAAATTGCGACCTAACAATTTTGAGACCTGTACTAGAATATACATTCCTACAGAAGTCCTTAAGCACGGCCAGCCAGCACTACTGTAGCCTCTGCACGAACTCATGTGTGATTGCTGGGAACACGGTCACATTCCACAGGTTATGCGTGACGCCAAAATAGTTACGCTTTATAAAAACAAAGGTGATCGAAGCGATTGCAATAACTATCGTGACGTCTCCTTACTGAGTATTTTGGGAAAGGCTTTTGCCAGAGTAATCCTTGCACGCCTGCAAACTCTGGCACATAATGTCTACCCGGAATCACAATGCGGTTTTCGGGCTGGCTGGTCAACCATGGACATGATCTTCTCACTCCGTCAGCTACAAGAGAAATGTCGGGAGCAACAGAAAGCCCTCTTCGTTGCCTTCATAGATCTAACAAAGGCATTTGACCTGGTCAGCCGCAAGGGTCTGCTACGTATATTGGAAAAAATAGGATGGCCGCCACGGCTTCTCTCCATCATCGAGTTCTTCCACACCAATATGCAAAGCAGAGTGCTCTTCGATGGTGCCACCTCAGAACCCTTCCCAGTTTGTGGCGGAGTCAAACAGGGCTGTGTTCTGGCTCCAACTCTCTTCGGTATCTTTTTCTCGATGCTACTGCGTCATGCTTTCGAGGACTGCTTCGAGGGTGTAAACATCCATACCAGGACGGATGGAAATCTATGCAACATCAGCCGTCTCCGTGCGAAGAGAAAAGTGGAAACTGTATTAATTAGCGAGTTGCTCTTCGCGGATGACGCAGCCGTTACCTCACATTCAGAGATAGGTCTCCAACTTTTGGTCAATAAGTTCTCAGAGGCATGGAAGGATTTTGGTCTAACGATAAGCCTCAAAAAGACCATGGGAGAAAAACATGGGAGACCATTGCTGTGGAGCGCACCTCCTGGCTGGTAAAAGTGCGCGAGGGCATTCACGTCGCGGAAGCTTCCCTTACAGCCAGGAGCGAGGAGAAAAGGGCCAGGAGAAAGGGGAAGGGGGGTAGAGGAGCAGGAGGAAACGCCATAATCCCATGAGGATGGACGGATGCCATAGCATAGCATAGCATAGCCCTAGGGCCTTAGGGGATTACTTAGGGTGTCACTACGGTCTTAGGGGATTTCTTAAAGTGTCACTAGGGCCTTAAGGGATTACTTAGGGTGTCACTAGGGCCTTAGGGGATTACTTTGGGTGTCACTACGGTCTTAGGGGATTTCTTAAAGTGTCACTAGGGCCTTAAGGGTTTACTTAGGGTGTCACTAGGGCCTTAAGAGATTACTTATGGTGTCACTAGGGCCTTAAGGGATTACTTAGGGTGTCACTACGGTCTTAGGGGATTTCTTGAAGAGTCACTAATGCCTTAAGGGATTACTTAGGGTGTCGCTAGGGTTTTAGGGGATTACTTCGGGTGTCACTATGGCCTTAGGGGATCGATATAAGATACCCACCACATTGTTTGTCAGTATATTAATGGGAGGCATCTATGAACGTCTTCCTGAGCGCCCACCATGAGGGTTGACCTTCCTGATAGGTATCCCCTGGTAGGGAGAAGATTTGATGTGAACATAATATTCGGATGTCTCTAAAAGAATCTTGAACTTAATGTTTTGATGTCATTGCAAGAATAATGCATAATTTATTATTTATCCTTTAATTTTTTTAGTATAATTGAGATTATAATACACTTTTGGGGGGCAATACATTGAAAAAAATCATTACAAATTATACAATTTAGCTTTTTTTTTAAACGGCTCAAAAAATTGATAAAATATTAAACTACTCGCAGTATTTAATTGTTAATCTAATCAGTTTTACAATTTTTATATTTCTTTCTGATTATAATAGTGTGAGTTTTTGTTTTGCGTTTAAATTAATATGTTTTAATGTTTAATGTTTGTTTTTAAAGTTTAAAAAATTATTTTGTATTAGAAAATAATAACATTCTCTTATTGTGTTTGGTTGCTTCAACGTATTTTTTATGTACTTTAGATAAAAAAAGTTTGCTTTTTAATTTTTTTTAATGGGATATTCAAATACCTTAATATTTATCTTACTCCACATTCATCTTACTCGCAGACTAGCTGCCCCATCACAGGATAAGCTTGCCGGCGATGGTCGGTAATGCTTCCATACATTATGATTAGTTGTGATTCTTATCGAAGTAATTTTGTTTAAAACATAAAATTATTTTCTATCATTAATAAACAGTCCAGGGGTAAGAAAACGTTTTGTCTGACAGAGCCAAAACACCGCATATTTTAAAAAGTAAGCCTCTGAGAACCATACATTATGTTTAAAACTAAAAATTCAAGTGAATGTCAGCATTTTGTGTAATTTCTACACCAAAAGTACAATAATTATGTCTCTGAATTCCTTTTAATAAAATACAAAATAAACAAACACATAGTGCAATGAAAACAATAAAGTTGAGCTTTATTACTAGTCTTATATTAACTTGCTTTGTAAGTTTAATCGGACATCCCATCCCACTATTTGTTTATAATTTTTTCACGTGCCCAGTTCACGCATTAACACCGACCGTCACTGTTCACACCCCCTACAGTCCCTGCGCCCGGTTTTAAAACCAGGGGGAATAATTCTGTTTCAGTCTGTAAATGTCGCGTTTAAACATAATCACTACTTTTAGTTATGTCTCATATATAAGTGATTTATAGTCAACAATTTTGTTTTTACATCTATTTATTTCGATTTACTTCTGCTAGAGTTAAACCTCAGCAGTCCGCCTTAGTGACTGGAATAACCCAATGTTGAAATATTTTCGATTTTCATTAAGTGTCGAATAATTGGGATCAGTTCGCTCAAAATATTCGAATCGTTTAGAACGGAACTAATCCCAGGACATTCTTGGTTTATATCTACTTCTAAATTGATCAAAGGTAAGCTGGCTTTGCACTTACTGTAAGATGTGTAGACTAAAAAGTAGAAAATAAAAATATATAAAAAACACTTTTTAAAAACTAGTCGCACCATAAGTCGCATTTTTAAATAGATTAATGTATTATATTTATAATATAATATATATTTATATAACACTTTGGTTTTATATTATTGACTGACGGGAATGTTCAAAATGTTAATAAAGTTTGCCTGCCATGGTTCTAACACTTCGCCTACTTATCAAACTAAATGAAAAGCGTATTAAGCTAATAACAGTAATGGAGTCTGACTCAGAGACATAAAATGAAGACAGCTCTTCTGATGAAATACTGTGTTACAAAATAGAGATGAAAGTTCCTTAATCCATGAACCCTCTATAAGGGTGCAATCTTGATGAACACCAATATCCGATAATGTCATTCTTTGCCAAGACCTTTTTGTGCATACCAGTTACCTCAGTTCCATGTGAATGATTGTTCAGCTCGGCTGGTTATATTGTCAATTAGACCCGCTCATCACTTGAACCAAATAATGTCAACACGTCTTTATATTTATCGATTTTAAATCTAGTTACAATCCACAATTTTAAAAATTAAGTTTAATTTTCGCAATTTTTTATATATTTTTTATTTTAAACTTACCTAATGTAGCATGGTAAGCTTATTTTCATCCCAATTAATTAAGAATTTTATAGTAGGTTTGCCAGTAACTACTCTAATACTATAGGACATACATTTGATGCACAAGTCAACAAGATACAAGGAAAACAGACATTATTTATTACACATAATTGTATATATGTCAATGAGGAAATAGTGTTTGTTTCATACATAAAGAAAATACAATTGCTGATTGAAGAAAATGACTAGACTTAAATAGTTAAAACATACAATGTAAGAAAAAAACTATATTTACAATATACAATTAAAATTTAGTATTAATTTGTTTTTAAAAAAATCAGATTTAATCAAATTATGGTACATAAATTAAAGACGACCACAGATCAACGTTTTAAACGCTGCAGCGAACTTAGAACTAAGCGTGACGTAGATGATAAAATTTGACGATGTGTTAATGTAATCCATCAGAGTAACAACTAAATCAGCGATTGTTATGAAGAATTCTGGTAGTTCGTTGACTACAAATATGTAACAAATGGGATATTGAATGCAATTAATCAAAGTCAGACAAGAGATAGCAAACAATAATTTGAAAGCCTTCATCTCTTTTTTTGTCTTTAGGAAACGGCACTCACGTGTTAGTGAAAATCTCCGTGACATTAAATAAATCTTTATCCCAATGGCCAAGTTGCACGTCAAAATAACGAGCATTGGAATGAAAGTAATCGCAATCCCTAAAATAATAATGGGACGGTATTTAGAAAAGTATACTTGATTTCCAGATTCCGTATGGGTAACATAAAATGGTGGGAGAATGATTAGATATAAATAAATAGGAACCGCGGCTATAATAAATTTCACTCGAGTCACCGTAAAGACTCTAGAGATGAAGAAGGGGAACAAGACGGCAATCATTCTCTCTACTGCAAGTATGGCCACGAGAGTATAGCTGGCGAGCATGGTGAAGTTGTTCAGTGCTAGGTTGAACAGAGACCAGCCCATTATCTTTTTTCCGTTGACCTCACTTAAGAAAAAGACGAGTTTCTCCAGAAAGTCGAACACAAGGTGCAGGCAGTCGGACACAGTGATGGATACCAGGAGGATGTTTGTCGCATCTCTAAGTCCGTGGCGATTTAAAATGAAAACAGTTATGATGTTGCCAACAATGCCGCCGATACATATGATTTGTCGCAGAAAGCTGTGTATAAAGGTGTAAAGTAGGAAGCAGACGACACTTCTGTGAATGTCGAATGGCATTGAATAATAATGTTGCATTACTTTAAAATCATTCGAAACGTTTGTGTAAATGCCGTTTTCTGTTGCAGTGGCCATATCCGATGGTGTAAAAAAGTTATATAGGGGTTTCACCATTTCTACAACAGAACTGATGTACTAGTATTTCATCATGACAACAGCGTTAATTTAAAAAAAATGAATATAAGAAATAAAAAGTCTTTTGCTCATTGTATACTTGAACAATTTTGAACTCTACTTATCTACTATGCTGAGTGATTTTTTTATTCTCTTGAGATTTTATGTTTTAAAGTTTGTTAGTAGATTAATGTATTTTTTTGTGTGCTGTTATTTTTTGGCAAACAACATCTTAGAATAATGAATTAAATTTACCTTCAGTTTTGGTAAACGTAATTTGGCATCTTTATTTGGTGATCTAAATTTACTATCCATTCTTAACTCTGATGACGAGTTTGTTAACCGTCCATCTTCTTACATTAGCCTTAAGTGTGATTTGGCGTCTATAATCCTACGGCAGCCTTACGTGTGATTGGCTGTCTGTTTTTCAAGACGACCTTGAAGCAGGGGCGGATTAAGACTGCATGGGGCCCCTGGCTGCAATTCAAACTGGGGCCCTATCCAGCCAGCGTCCCTTTAAATAAAATGATTGCTAGCAGCTAATATAAGACTGTAACTTGTAACTAAATAGTTCATCTGTTCCTTTAACATACTTTGTCTGTACTACGGGATCGGCCTTCCCAGCCAAAGATTATTCATGAAAAATTGGAAGTCGATGAAATAACTGTTTGCCGGTATCCTAATATTGAGTGTAAAAATACAATTTAAAAAAAAATGTGCCAACGCCGGGAATCGATGGCGTGACCGCTTGCACAGCAGGGTGAGTTTCTACCATAAGACCACACGAGACTGATGAAAAACGTGAAGTTTAAAAATATAAACAATAATCTTTAATATTTTCTCTTAGTGAGCCTATAAAATCATTTTTTAAAATTAATTTATTTAATTTATGATATTTTCAGGAATTCATGCTAACATTTGTCCATCTTTCTTATAAAATATACTAAATTTGGGGGCCCCTAATCATCGGGGCACCTAGCTTTAGCCCGTTCAGCCCCCCCCCCTTAATCCGCCATAGCCTTGAAGTGAGAGTTACCGTCTGTGGTTGGAAATATAAAGAGAAATTAATTTAAATGAAAACGAAATCAAATGAGTTTACGTAATAAAGATAGTTTGATGATAAACAATGTGTTTCTAATAAATATATCTTAAGTTTGAATCATAATTATTAATGTTATTCTCTAATTAGGCTATGTAGAAAATAAATTCAACAAAACAGCTAACGTATCAAATTGACCCTTAAGACCAAGGTCAGTATATACACCACAGTGAAGCCTGTGTTATTAAAAACATACAGAACAACAGCAGCTGGTTACAAAAAAAGCTACATAACTTTATCAACTCATGTCTCCAATAGATCATCCGAATCCTCTGGCCCAACGTCATAACCTACGAGGACCTCAGTTGGCGCAAACGACAGGAATCAGAGGAATAGTTACTCTGCAGATAGAGATGAATAGGACACATCCGCAGAAAGCCCACATCCAGTATCTCGAGAAAAACCCTCTTTTGGAACCTTCCTTCAGGACATGATAAACAGAGGTCGACCCAAAAACGGTTTGACGAGGGGGGAACTTGAGGCAGGCACCAGAAAGAGTGGTCACAACTGGAGATACCTGGAGAGACTGGGACAACTGTGGACATCTGGCATTATTGAGGGTTGCTGGAGAGACTTGCCCAGGACTTGGATGCCTGAAAAAAAAACACACCTTTGTTTGTTGCCTAAGCCAAGACGGAATGACAGGCAATGATGATGATGATGATAATTAGCATAATGCCTTCTTTGGCGATAAACGAAAAAACAAAAGGTAAGTAAGTAAATTAATTCCTTCTGCAGTGAGTAGTCCAAGTAGTCAGCTAATTGAGTCCGTATGTAATAAAAACAATAAATCTATATATATACTGGTTTGGAAAATACTTTCACTACTGCTTGAAATTCATTCAGAGAAATCTATAAATATAAATATAAAAACCTTCGTAAATATTTCAAATCTTTGTTCTAATATACAATGATTTTAAAAAAAAACAATAAGGTTAAAAATCGATTAATGATCTCTGGAATTTTTAGTTTCAAAATGATTGTATGCGATAAATGAACTTTTTAAAAATTTAAACATGTGTCCAATCGAATTTAGTTGAAACAATCATCATAACTAATGCAATGTACTAGTCTGTAAATGTTACAAAAACCCATGGCTACATCACTAGTAAGGCTATTCTTGGCCTAAAGCATGTTTTATAAACCAATACAATTGTCAACTGTTTCATTTTAATGTTCATAGCCACTCAATGGAATATGTATATTGCATTTTTATTTTTGAAAACGTAAAGATTTATAATGAAACAAATAATTATAACGTGTTCTTTTGTAGGCGTTACAACAACTACATTAACAAAAAATATAATAAATAATAGTGCTTAGTAGGTTAAACTGCAGAGCTAAATAGAAATGCTAAGAATTGAATCTAAAAAATTAATTATAAAAAAAAATAAAAAAAATAAAAGAATCAAACAACTCCAAACTCTTCCATTCAAACTTAATTTAATCACTTAGATCGGAGTTTACACAGCCTTGTGATCAAGCCTGCGTATCTATCATTAATTTGTTTTTGCTGATTTCGTGAAAATGACTTTGATTTTGGAGTGGTTTGATATAAATACATGGGAAAATATTAATTGTATATATTTTTTTTAAATACCTGACTTTGCGGTCAAAAAGTGAATCCTACATTAAAAATTACTGCACTGATGACGTTGGCACGAAATTAGGAAAGACTCAAAATTAGGTAAGATCCTATCTTTAAAATTGTATGTTCTAAAAATAGTTTAACCCGTAGAAAAGAGAGTATAACCATATTTAATAGTATGTTGATTCTGTATCATTCAAAAAGTTTAGTAATTGTTTTATGTTTCCGTTGATAAACTAATTTTTTTTCCCTTATTAAATGTCTATTACAGGAGTGGACGGACCTGTAGTACCTGAGAGCCATTTTATTAATATTCAAATATTTTGAGAGCCGCATTGAGACATTATCACTCACGTCCCACCAATGTTCCCTTTAAGAAGCGTGTGTGAACAGATATCCGACCGAAGCCGCGCAGCAGTTTAGAATTACCGCGCAGCAAAATTTTATAAAATATTTCACACAAAATGGATGTTGTGCAACTTTGCACACAAGTTTTTTTTATTTTGCACACAGACCAGCGAAGCTTAGAGAGAACATTGGTCCCCACTCGCAATGAAAATATCCTTTGGTGATTCATTTTTCAAAATTATTTTAAATTTGAATTTAATTCTTTGAACTTTTCAATTGTTTTAATCATAACCGTATGTTGAAGAACTATATGCGTTACAGTTACTCAATCAATAAACATTTAAACATTAAAATTTATTAATAGAAACACGTTGCATAAGACGTACTGTGAACATGAAATGTTATCATTCTGCAAAGAAGCCTTTGAACTAGCAAGTTTCTTTAAATCTGGTTGGTAGCTAGTAGTAGTGGTGCGAAGAAGTTCTGTCAGGTGCTGATTACTAGTTACTGCTCGGTGCTTTGATTTTATGAAATATGTCAAAAGTGGTGTGGCGTGACATTGGAATTTGTGTTGTCAGTCGAAGAAGTCTGGAATTATTTTGATCTAATATTGAAATTACATCTTCGATAGTTTTCTTAATATAGTCTCCATCAGAGTAAGGTCGTTTATAACGAGCAATATTCCAAGCGATGACATAACTTTCCTCAGTTGAAGTGACAACTTTGCAAAATCAGAAAGTAGAGTCTGCTGCTGACACATTCTAAACTAAAACTCAACAATCTTTCTTTTTTCTCAATTCACTCCGGATACCGCAATGCAAACTCTTCATGACTTGGTTCATAGAGTCGCTTTAAATTGCTAGCTTTGTAATTTGCTAGCGTTGTTTAGCAGATAAGGCTAATGGGTTTACCATCTTTATCAATAAATGCAAAATCCTCTTCACATCCTGGTAGAAAGCTTCTATTTTCTTCTTTATATTTTTCTTTTCCTACATCTTGTTGCCATATTTTATGGATTTTTTTTTGAAATTGGAACAATAAATTTAACAGTTTACATCACCACCCACTTAAAAACCAATGCTCTCTTCAACTTTTAAATTTTAAATAAGCCTATAATATTTTGAACCTTTGCTTCTGTCCATATTTTTTTTAAAACGGTAATTTATTTTTGTTATTACAGTGAAAATCATTGAATGACTGACATTTTTTTTGGTTTTAACCCAATAATAGATTATGTGTTTTTTTTTAAAGTAGGGTGGGGTTAGGAGTGGAGGTGGTAGGTAAACAACATTGGCTCGTCTGTCTCAACGGGTAACTCAATAATTCGGTGTATTTCAAATCGAAGTTAGCGTCCTTTCATATACTAAAAACAGGGGTGTCATTATTAATAACACAAAATATATTTCCCTTTAAATTCACTGGGGTGCGGTCGAGTTTTCCTTAATTCATTCAAAGAAAATAAATCATTTAGTGTCAATAGATTTTTGTTTCATGTTCGGGAAAAAAGATTTATCAAAATACTTTGTATTTTTGTCGGGACCGTATTTTACTTCCATTTGACAGATATTTCTTCTTTAGCGTTTTCCTGTTAAACGGCTTTCACAGCATATATTTCAATCGAAAAGTTTTAATTTGATCAATTGTTCGCGGGCCGCAAAGTGAACACAGAAGAGCCGCATGCGGCTCGCGAGCCGCAGTTTGGCCACCGTTGGTCTATTATGTAAGAGGTTATTATAAAAGGAAAAAAACGTCGAAAACAAAATAATGACACTGATAAAATTTAAAGTTTATCTATACTAATAAAAGGCGAAGCCCTCACTGACTCATCACTAATTCTCCAACTTCCCGTGTAGGTAGAAGCATGAAACTTTGGGAAGTTGTTGAGTAGCCTCTCGCGACGAAAATTGAAGTAAAATAATTTTAAAAATAACTCTCATGGGGGCCGGGGGCCCAAAAACGTATTTTTACTTATATGGCCTATATAAAATTTGAAAATCACCAATTCTCCTATTTCCCGAGTAGGCAGAAGCATGAAACTTTGGGAAGTTGTTTAGTACAATCCCGCAATGGTAACGGAAGACAAAATATTTAAATTATCACTTTCTGAGGGCCGGGGGCCCAAATGAAGTTTTTTCCATATATGAGCTATATAAAAACTAAAAATCACTAATTCTCCTATTTTCCGTGTAGGTAGAAGCATGAAACACTGGGTAGTTGATAAGCACACATCCGCAATGGTAACAAGCGAAAAAAATATTTAAAATAACACTTAATGGGGGCCGGGGGCCCAAATGTTGTTTTTTTCTTAGATAAAAAACTGACTCATCACTAATTCTCCAACTTTCCGTGTAGGTAGAATCATGAAACTTTGGGAAGTTGTTGAGTAGCCCCTCGCGACGAAAATTGGCTTAAAAGAATTCTACAATTTACACTCATGGGGGGCCAGGGGCCCAAAAAAGTTATTTTTCTTTATATGGCCTATATCAAATTTGAAACTCACACATTCTCCTATTTCCCGAGTAGGCAGAAGCATGAAATTTTTAGAAGTTGTTGAGTACAAACCCGCAATGGTAACAGGCGAAAAAAAAATTATCACTTCCTGGGGGCCGGGGGCCCAAATAACGTTTTTTCCTAATATGAGCTATATAAAAACTGAAAATCACAAATTCTCATATTTCCCATGTAGGTAGAACCATGAAACACTGGGTGGTTGATAAGTACACTTCCGCGATGGTATCAAGAGAAGAAAATATTTAAATTATCACTTATTGGGGGCCGGGGGCCCAAATGTAGTTTTTTTCTTATATAAAAAAAACTGACTCATCACTAATTCTCCAACTTCCCGTGTAGGTAGAAGCATGCAACTTTGGGAAGTTGTTCAGTAGCCTCTCGCAACGAAAATTGGCGTAAACGAATTTTAAAATTTACACTCATGGGGGCCGGGGGCCCAAAAAAGTTTTTTTCCTAAAATGGCCTATATAAAATATGAAAATCACAAATTCTCCTATTTCCCGAGTAGGCAGAAACATGAAACTTTGGGAAGTTGTTGAGTACAAACACGCAATGGTAACAGGCGAAAAGATAAATAAATTATCACTCCTAGGGGCCGGGGGCCCAAATGAAGTTTTTTCATTATATGAGCTACATAAAAACTGAAAATCACAAATTCTCATATAAGATGTTGCGTACACTTCGGCGATATCAACAGGCAAAAATATTTAAATTTTCAAATACTGGGGTCCGGGGGCCAAATAAAGTTTTTTCTTTATGGGAGCTATATTAAAACTGAAAATCACAAATTCGTATATTTCCCGTGTAGGTAGAAGCAAGAAACTCTGAGTAGTGGTAGCAAACTAAAACAATATTGAAATTATTACATAGTGGGGGCCGGGGGCCTAAATGTAGTTTTTTCCTGATATGAGCTATATAAAAACTAAAAATCACTAATTCTTCTATTTCCCGTAAAGGTAGAAGCATGAAACTTTGGGCAGTTGTTAAGTAACATTCCGCAATGGTAACAGGTAAAAAATTATATAAATTATCACTTACTGGGGGCCGGGGGCCCAAATTTAATTTTTTCTAATATTAAAAACTGACTCAACACTAATTCTACAACTTCCCGTGAATGTAGAAGCATGAAACTTTGAAAAGTTGTTGCGTACCCTCCCGCGATGATAACAATGACAACCAAATATACAATTATTTTTCACTAGGGGGCCGGGGGCCCAAATGTAGTTTTTTTCTTATATGAGCTACAAATAACTGACTCATCATTAAATATCTAATTTCCCGTGTAGTTAGGAGCACGAAACTTTGGGAAGTTGTTGAGTTCCCTCCCGCAATGGTAGCAGACGTAAAAAAATTAAATTATCAGCTCGATAGGATCACGGGAAGTGTGTCATTTTTTATTTTTCGTTTTTGTTTTTCTGCGGGACTACGACAGACAGACAAGACGGTGAAGTTAAATATGCATTATATTCATCATGATCCAGATTGAAATCAATTGGTCTTTTGAATTTGTGTTACGCGGGTTGTCAACGTTAACTGAAATCCTAATTTCCGCAGCGGAGCGCGGGGATTTTGCTAGTCTATACTAATAAAAGGCAAAGCCCTCACTCACTGACTGATTCATCACTAATTCTCCAACTTCCCGTGTAGGTAGAAGCATGAAACCTTGGGAAGTTGTTGAGTAGCCTCTCGCGACGAAAATTGGAGTAAAAGAATTTTAAAAATCACACTCATGGGGTCGGGGGCCCAAAAACGTTTTTTTTCCTAATATGGCCTATATAAAATTTTAAAATCACCAATTCTCCTGTTTTCCGAGTAGGCAGAAGCATGAAACTTTGGGAAGTTGTTGAGTACAATCCCGCGATGGTAACGGATGAAAAAATATTTAAATTATCACTTCCTGTTGGCCGGGGGCCCAAATGAAGTTTTTTCCTAATATGAGCTATATAAAAACTAAAAAATCACAAATTCTCATATTTCCCGTTTAGGTAGAAGCATGAAACTTTAGGACGTTGTTGAGTACAATGCCGCGATGGTAACGGGAAAAAAAATATTTAAATTATCACTTTCTGGGGACCGGGGGCCCAAATGAAGATTTTTCCTAAAATGAGCTATATAAAAACAAAAAATCCCTAATTCTCCATTTGCGGTGTAGGTAGAAGCATGAAACTTGGGGTAGTTGTTAAGTACACTTCCACGATGGTAACAGGAAAAACAATATTTAAATTATTACTTACTGGGGGCCGGGGCCCAAATGTAGTTTTTTCTTATATTAAAACTGACTCATCACTAATTCACGGATTTCCCGTGTAGGTAGAAGCATGAAACGTTGGGAAGTTGTCAAGTAGCCTCTCTCGACGATAAATGGCGTAAAAGAATTTTAAAAATCACACTCATGGGGGCCGGGGGCCAAAAAACGTTTTTTTTTCTTCTAAGGCCTATATAAAATTTGAAAATCACCAATTCTCCTATTTCCCGAGTAGGCAGAAGCATGAAACTTTGGGAAGTTGTTGAGTACAACCCCGCAATGGTAACGGGCGAAAAAAAAATTAAATGATCACTTTCTGCGGGCCGGGGGCCCAAATTAATGTTTTTCCTTATATGACCTTTATAAAAACTGAAAATCACAAATTATCATATTTCCCGTGTAGGTAGAAGCATGAAACTTTGGGAAGTTTTTGAATACAATGCCGCCATGGTAACGGGAGAAAAAATATTTAAATTATCTCTTTATGGGGGCCGGGGGCCCACATGAAGATTTTTCCTAATATGAGCTATATAAAAACTAAAAATCACTAATTCTCCTTTTCGCGTGTAGGTAGAAGCATGAAACTTGGGGTAGTTGTTAAGTACACTTCCACAATGGTAACAGGTAAAAACAATATTTAAATTATTACTTACTGGGGGCCGGGGGCCCAAATGTAGTTTTTTCTTTTATTAAAACTGACTCATCACGAATTCACGGATTTTCCGTGTAGGTAGAAGCATGAAACGTAGGGAAGTTGTCAAGTAGCCTCTTTCGACGACAAGTGCCGAAAAAGAATTTTAAAATTCACATTCATTGGGGCTGGGGCCCAAAATGTTTTTTCCCTCTTATGGGTTATATAAACATTTGAAAATCACTAATTCTCAGAGTATGCAGAAGCATGAAACTTTGTGAAGTTATTGAGTACACTTCCGCGATGTTAACAGGCAAAAAATATTTAAATTATCAAAGACTGGGGGCCAGAGGCCCAAATGAAGTTTTTCCTTAAATGAGCTATATAAAAACTGAAAATCACAAATTCTCATATTTCCCGTATAGGTAGAAGCATGAAACTCTGAGAAGTTGATAAAAACACTTCCGCGATGGTACCAGGCGAAAAATCTATTTAAATTAACACTTACTGGTCGCCGGGGGCCCAAAAGAAGTTTTTTCTAATATTAAAAACTGACTCATCACGAATTCTCAAACTTCCCGTGTAGATAAAAGTATGAAACTTTGGGAAGTTGTTGAGTACCCTCTCGCTATGCAAATTGGCGTAAAAGAATTTTAAAATTCAATCTTATGGGGGCCGGGGGCCCAAGAGCGTTTTTTTTTACCCTTCTACTGAAAATCGCCTTATTCTCCACTTTCCCGTATAGGTAGAACCATGAAACTTTGGGATTTTGTTGAGTCCACTCTCTCAATGGTAGCATGCAAACAAAATATTTAAATTATCACTCACTGGGGGCCGGGGGCCCAAATGTACTTTTTCTTATATAAAAACTGACTCAAATCTAATTCTATGATTTCCCGTGTAGGGAAAAGCATGAAACTTTTGAAATTTATTGAGTACACACCCACAATTGTAACATGCCAACAAATATTTACATTTTCACTCTCTGGGGGCCGGGGGCCCAATTTTTGTTCTTATATAAAAAGTTAATCAGCACAGATTCTCCATTTTCCCGTGTAGTTAGAAGCATGACATTTTGGGAAGTTGTTGAGTACATTCCCGGAATGGTAACAGGTTAATTTTTTTTTGTTTAATTATCACTCACTGGGGCCCGGGACACAAAAGTAATATTTTAAACTTATATGAGCTAAATTACAAAAACAAAAAAAACTTTGGATACTGTGTAAATATCTTTTTTAAAAACTTGGAAGATAAAAACTTGATGGCCTATATTAAAATTTGTTAGGGCATTAAAATTATATTTTTTCAATATTTTGTAGCCGAGAGCCCCTAATCTCTTTTTTGTAAACGTTTAAGACATTTTAACCATTCGATTTCACTCAATTTTTAAAAAAAAATGTTTACTAACAAATATATTCATCATAATCCAAATTGAAATAAGCTGTTGTTTTGAAATAAGGGCCGATAGGGCCCCCGGCCCTTATTTTAGTATTAAAAGACGTATTAATTGTAAATGTATTTTATTCATCCCACGGCCATTAACATTTAGGCAGTTTTTGGATACGCTTCATCGAAGGTTTCTGGCATTAAAAGTAAACGTTTTAAAAACACAACTTATTCTGGGCTTGGTGCCCGTATGCCATATTTTAACATTAGTTATATAAAAGGTAATTTAAAATGTGGCTACTAGGTAAATGGATGAACGATGGCCAAATTTGATTTAAAAAAATATAATAAAATTATATAGGGTAATGAATTTCTAGCGTCTGTTCCTTTGAGGCCGGGACCCAAAATATTTTTTTTCGTGAACATTTAAAGCTTTATTACCTTAAAAATAATTTAAATAAATATAGTCACATATCTCTATCATGACCTAGATTGAAATCCTCAGACCTTATGAGATATGCACATCCTGCATCCATTTTGCACGGGACCCGTAATGTCATTTTTGTACCCATTTTATTTTACACGACCTTGACAAATATTGACAAACAAGTATATTTATCATGATTCAGACTGAAATCTATTGTTGTTTTAAATTGGTGTGAAACGGGTTTTCAACGCTTACTAAAATTCTAACTTCCGCAGCGGAGCACGGGGATTTTGCTAGTATATATATATATATATATATATATATATATATATATATATATATATATATATATATATATATATCATAATACTCAACACAAGATACATTTAAAAACTCATATTTCTTATATTTTTGTGTCCCTTTCGAAAAATTTTGTGGGAATTTTAATGATCACAATTTAATATTTAAAGCCTATCCTTATCAGCACTGATTTAAAAAAAAGTACTGTAATATGTACTATTTTTATCTTTTATATAGATAAAAAAACATGTTTTCGTCTCAGCTCATTGAATTCGTTTTTTAAAAAAAACTATACTCAGATAGACATAAGAACACAGCATATTTTATTCAATGTGTAAGACGAAATGCATCGAGATTCTTATTCTTCACGCCTGGCTTATAATGTGGAATGCGTTGCTTAAAGAAACACATCGGCATACTGCGTTTCTTCTCCAAAAGATTTTAAATAATTTAATTAAATATAGTCACGTGTCTCTATCATGACCTAGATTGAAATCCTCAGACCTTATGAGATATGCACATCCTGCATCCATTTTGCACGGGGGCCCGTAATGTCATTTTAGTACCCATTTTATTTTACTCGATTTTGAAAAATATCAATCATGATCCAGACTGAAATCTATTGGTGTTTTGAATTGGTGTGATACGAATTTTCAACGCTTACTAAAATCCTAACTTCCGCAGCATAGCGCGGGTATTTTGCTAGTCTCTATATATATTGCGCCTAAGCGCGTCTGTGTGTGGGTGCTTGCTATGCGGGGTAACTCCCAAAAATAAAATAAATTATTGAAAATTAAGACGTAAAATAATAAACATTTCGGTGTCGAGATTAACAAGACGGAGTTTCTCGCCATAAAATATTGTGACGTGACGTAATAGTTCGAGCTCATATTAATTTGTAAAATGGAAATAAAGTAGTAAAGAGCCGCAGTTATTTCCATGAAATGTGATTTTTTTAATGGTATTATATGTTTGTGTGTTTATGTTTGTGTGTGTAAATGTGTGAATAAAGTGAGTGTGTGTGTGTCTATGTTGTGAACTAAATGTGATGAAACGGTTTATTTTTATGTCTGATAATGTTGCGCCTCTAACAAGACTATGTATACATTTATCGAAAAAAATTACATAATTAATATTTGTTTGCAAATTACATCTTTACACTGTTTCCTTTATGTACTTTCGAGATATATTTTATCAAGCCGTTCGAAAAATTTATTTGCTTTGGTCTTTCTCCAGATGTCTACATTTATGTTCAACATTAATCTACCTAAAATTTTTGTTTACAAACCATAGTCATTGTTTTTTTAGCGTAATATTTTAACAATATTTATATACTATTATTTTCTTTTTTATCAAATACACAGTATCATTTTACCACTTTTCTTTATATCTTTTATGTATTTAATGTAAATACTTAATGTATATGACATTTCAAAAGTTAGTTATAAATAATCAAATACTAACAATGTATTCAATGCATTAGAGAAATAAAGCACATGAGTGAAACCAGATACAAAACACTATAGCTTAGCCACTGTTAATATTCCTTTTGCATTAATTAAGTTAAACAGGCTAGGTAAGTTATATTTATAAATAATAAAATGCATGAAGCAACTGATTAGTGATGAAAGCAATACCAATGATTCTTAGGTGGGAGATTTATTTTCCTTCGGTGCTTAAATAGTTTACACGATTTTTTTTATTGCTCCATAAACTGCCACAAGAAAATAGAAGGAATGGAAAAAAAAATTCGGTACTGTTATAGACGAAAATGGATTATATATAGGAGTTTTATGCACGGATCAATGAGTGTGGGTAATAAGTGGAACAGCAATTTTTATATTGAGTACAACTTTATGACCTTTTGAAATGTACCATTTATTGGTGGGGTAAGAGTCAATAATATCGCCCAACTCTGGATGACACAAATACTTTAGCTTAGCAACTGTTTTTATATTTTTTGCATCGATTAAACTAAATCAGCAGAGTAAATTTTAAGCCCAGACCTCAAAATTTTTCTATAAAACAAATAAAACCCATGCAGACCTTACTTAAGCATCAAAATTCACATAAATAATATGCTTTTCCCATAAAAAGTCATTACTAAGAAAGGTATTTAAGAGCTAACAAAACTAAAACATTCATTAAAAAAAAATAGTTACATTTCTAGAACAATAAGTTGCGTGACACACACTTCGGGTATAAACTGTACGGTTCTTTAAGGTATACATATATTTAGTGTAAAGACATATCGCGGGTATTACGACTCATATATAGGTTTTAGCTTCAGAAAGTGCGTGCTCAAGCGAAAAAATACACTAACAGCAACTGATATTTAGACATAACAGCTTGATTTTATTTGAGCAATATTATGCAACGAGGATAAAGTTTTGTATAAAGACTGATTTCAAATGGCAGTTTTTCTTTAAGCTGTATACACTTTCTTGAAAAAATTATTTTTTAATTATTCTGATTTAATATTAAATGCCTACAAATATTTGTTATATATTAAGACCATTACCAAATATGTAATTTTATAACCTAAAAAAAGCTGCAATGAAAAAAGGCTTAAATACAAATACAACGAAAAGTAATCCTTTATTTTAGTGAAACAAGTATCTGCCAATTTATTGCTTTGTTACTGTGCTAAAAAAATATCCTATTCGTCTTTAACTAATTTCATATTTAGCTTATAAAATGGAGTGGGTGATTTTAAGAGCTTTTTCCTAGAACCAAAGGGATCAAAGATAGTGTTTTCATTTTTTGATTCATGGAAAAAGAAATTGAGCCTTGCCCATTATATTTTTGTAACTGTTAAGGACCTTTGTTATTCTGGTAAAGTATATAGACAAAAGCGTGCATTATTAAAGCAGAAATACCAAAAGTGTTGGGTAATATTTAAATTCATCATACTTTCTATTTTCTAGACACACATCGTTATTTTTATAAAGAAGGGGTTTGATTTATCACTACCCTAATTTCCTGATACGTTTACACTCATTTTTAAGGGGAATGTGAAACTCAATCCAAATAAAGTTATTTTCATTGTGCCTACCCGTAGCATCGCACGGGCATTGCTCTCGTCTTATATATATTGCGCTAAGCGCGCCTGTCAGTAAGTGATCGCTATGCGAGGTAACTCTTGATTATTTTTTTTAATTGAAAATTTAGTCGTAAAATAATAAACATTTTGGTGTCGAGATGAAATGTGTGTATTGTGTTTCTCGCCGTAAAATATTCTATGACATGACCTAATTGTCTGAGCTTATAACTGTTTGTGAAAAGGAAACGATGTAAATAAGATGAAATTTATGCACTTGGTTAAGATTGCGGCTAATGGGTTGCAATATTATTTGTATATAGAGGGGCACCTTTGTGAACTTTTAAAGGTTACTTTTCATTGGTAGTGGCAGGCATCAATATCAATATCATCACTCAACCTGGGTAAAAGGAGAACGTATTGATATTTTTATTATGCCCACCCCGTAGCGTAGCACGGGTATTGCGCTTGTATAATAATACTAGAATATTGAAGCATTATTATATTAGGGTCCAGGGTTTCCAGTTCATAGTCAATCGAGGATGAAATAAACAGAAATCAGCAAATCAGCTGCCGCCTTGGCTTAAAATATGAAACGGGATGGATAAACTCAAAGGAAACAGACTGAGAACCAAATTGTGTGTCTACCGCACCTGCCTCATAAGGAAATGCTATACGGAATTAGGTTAGGGCCCTATCTGAAAAAAGGACATGTTAAAAGAACTTAGCCCTGGCCGCATCCCCAAAGATCTCCTATATGGAGAACTGGCATCGGGAAAGAGGAAGACAGGTCGCCCACGTCTGCGATTTAAAGATATCTGTCAAAGGGACATGAGAGCAGCCAGAATAAACACAAGTGACCGCGAGGGTAAGGCAGAAGACCTAACTACGTGGCGCACGGTTGTCAAAGAGGGCGTCATAGTAGCCGAGGAGTGAAGGATGGAGGAGGCTACAGAACTCGTGTGTAAAAGCTGTGGTAAAGACTGTCACTCCAGGATAGATAGGACTGCACAGCCACTCGAGGAAATGCAACCCAGTTCAACGGCGATGCACCATCGTCTCGCGAGACGGAAGGATGCCGATTAGAAAAGCTGTTGCTCGCTATGTCATATATTGCATTTATGCTCCTTAAAAATATTATGAACATTAGTTAGTACGGCAAATGGTATTAAGGAAAATGAATTATGAATTTTATTTTTTTTTAATTTAAAAAAAAATTAAAAATTAAAATAAATTAATTAATACTCTGAGCATTAAACACCTGAAGTACACCTTTTCAACAAAGAGAATTAAGGACTTTACTTTGTCCAAATATTCTCGAAGGTCGAAAGATATCATGCCCAAAAAAAATGAAAGAAGTTTACCATTGGAACTGTCTTGCTCATACACAAGTGGCTAGGAAGGCATGACCCATCTGTTTATATATTGATATGCACATGTTTTAGTTGGTGTCTGTAAGATATGAAAATTGAAACGTATGTATCGCAATTAAACTTTTCATGTTCATAGATAATTAAGAATGTTTCCATTCACTCGAATTTTATGTCAACAATTCAAGGTTTTAATGGTTGTTGTTTCTTCGACAGAAAAGCACGGAGCGAAATTTCAAGGTAAGAAGATGACGTTGCTAATCCAGCTCCCGCGATTCCGACAGATGACTTTTTTTTTATTGCAGCACCATGTCAGACTTAAAAGTTTCCGCAGCTCTGCCCCTTCCTATGGCTGTCAGGTTAATGATGCCATCAAATATAACATTTCACACAGCGATTAAAATTCGAATGGCTTTTTAAAATTAAAGTTGAGGAGACAAAACAATTGTTCTGATTACCGAAACCACTTAAATATATGAAAATAAAGAAGCGATGGCAACAGTATAATTGCATTCAAACCAAACAGTTAACATTTCCTACGCAGTTATTCGAGCGTCTACCAGCTATAACCATTTAAAAGTAAGAATAATTGTATTATGACGTCGAGACAGTTTTCTGAATGGGGCGTGAGTTAACACTAATGGCCAGAGTGAGTCAAGTCATGAACTTTATCGTGTTAATTTAAAAATCTGTTATATTTATAAAGAGCTGGAAGGAGCAATTGACAAAGCGGGTTATCCATTAAAATATGGGTCATGTGAATATAGAAATATGTTTTTTAAGGATAGTATACACACTGGTAGAAATTTCAATAATTTTAAATAAAGCAATTTATATACGTCATTAAACTTAATATTTATATGCTATAGAAATTATATACCAATTCTCACACAAAAAGACATTTGTAAATATTAAAATGTTTAACACAATGGAAAATTAACTCCCTAAAATACAATGATCCACATTTTCGTTGGAGAAACTAATTTCATCGTCACAAATGTATATAAGAATAAGCGGACCTATGAATTTTGATGTTTAATTGTAGACATTGGTTTAACATGAAAATTCACCGTCCCAAATTATTTTAGTGTCTTCTAATATTTTTAACGGCACAGTCGAGATCCTGTTTTGTCCCCAGCATTTTCATAGAATTATAAGTAGCTTGAATTATTTTCAATAAAACTTCGGATGTTTTTTTCTTCAAATATTGTCTCAGTCTTGAAAGGGAAATGTTAATGCAGGACTTTGATACGGTATGAAATATGTGAAGACACATTGAAGACACCGAATAGACAGCTTGACTTTGTCTCGTGATCTGAATCTTTCACTAACAGGAATAAATTAATTCATTTACTTTGTAAATTTTTTCTTTAGTAAAAATATTAATCGCACTTAAACAAAGTATAAATCGCAGTAAACGAGCATGGATCCGCATCATTTTAAATAACATGTTATAAAAGAACTAGTGCAACAAAGCCCGTTCAGGGACGTTCCGCAACCGTTCGGTGGTATGTTGTAACTCCCCTCCAACAGCCGTCTCGACCGGCATACGTGTACATCACGTCAAAAATATTATTCATTATAGTTAAAATAAATAACTCGTAAAACAAAGCTTTTGACTATAAATCCCAAAGCGCGTAACTCAAAATAAAGTCTTGGAAGAAATACTGCACCTCAAATAACTCGTTTTGAAAGACCGCGTAAACGTGTTCAATATGATGGGCTGTAGGAGTCATATGTGTTTGAGTGATCAATCGCTATCGATAACCGCACGGAACATAGCCTTTTATTATATAAGATTTATTATAAAGGATTGTATTTGATACGCAATATTTATAATTTAAAAAGAAACATGACATTGTCTGCAAAAACCAAAAAAAAATAATTGCATATTTATATTGACAATCAATTTCAGATTTTGTTTAATCTTCCCAAAAATAGGTTTTCATTTTATTTCGAAAATAATTGTCTTTGGTGTGGACAACTAATTTATCGAGTGTTCAAGTAATTCTTTGCTTAGCCATAAACTTTATATATTTTAAATGAATATTTTTTAAAATTATTTTAAGTAAGTAAAAATAGATTACAGCGCATTCAAAAATGATAATTTATTTCTCCAAATTAAATGTAGTTTAGTACCAAATATAGGCCATTAAAAAAAAAGATCTTACACTAAATCTTATCTAAAGCTTTATTTATTTACTAATAAGCATTAAACGTTTTATATATTGCCTTTAGCAGTATAGATAAATCAATATTTTTATTCGTTCTTTTTTTATTTACAGTTGAGAAAAAGACAATTAAAATTATTTTTGTTCTTTTTTTATGTTTTATGTATCGCATATATAATTTTTAAACGACCTATTTTTGGAATGACAGCGTGAATTCGTTATTTTCTGAACAAAAGTTAAACATTTTTTGTTTTTGAAAATTGTATTTAAAAAATAAATGTAAAAAAACCCTTAATATGTCTTAATGCATTTAATTACAGAAAATCAACACTTTAGAAAAAGGAAAACACAAATATTGTACCCACTCATATCTTGGATATTAACATGTTGCTTTGCTAGGCAATAATTCATTTCTGTTTTCTGCCGTTTGACAGGTTCATGCAACTGAATACAATGTCGTCTCCTGCAACGAATGACCTCGGATATCTTCACCAAACAACAAGATCCTCTGATTTTAAACTTTCGAAACAGAACGAAGTTCGAATCTTGATAGAAAATATACTGATCCCGTCTCTCTGCATCTGTGGGTGTGCCGCCAACGTCATCAGTTTCTGGTTGCTCAAACATCACACGTTTAGAGCGTCAACGTATGTTCTGTTGTACGCCATGACAATTTCCGACACACTCTACTCATCTACGGAAGTTTTTTACTACAGCATGAAAGCCGCTCGAGACGTGGACCGTTTCACTTCCAACGCCTTTGCCGCATTTTACAGGTACTTTGTTTTTAAATGGAACCACATGTCCTTCTATTTCAGCCTCTCTACACTTGCCCTCATGGCACTGGAAAGTATTGTGATGTTTTCTTCTCCTGGATTTGGGGCACGAATGTTCACACCATACCGCATGAAGTGGTCAATCGTCTTTTTGGTGGCAAGTACGTTCGTCTTCACATTCCCGCTCTTGTATTTATACTATGACTTCACACAGGTTAATCGATTTTTCATGAAGACCATATCTATTTTCTATATAAAACATAGAAATTGTGTTAAGTACCTGAATTTAATAGATAATCATGTTCTTCTGTACCTGCCAGTAGCCTTAATAATTCTTTCGCCCGCGGTTGTAAATATTTCGTTGCTGTTTCGTAAAAAGGACACAATGTTGTCCCCACTTGTCATGAAAAGTAAGATCAAAATGTTTAAACAGTTCAAGTTAATTTCTTGTATTTTTACGATTAGGATATTCAGTATGTGTCTTTTTATGTTCTTTAATGTGTTAAATACATTAAGTGTAGATTTAAAATGTAGCTCGGAAACACTCTATGTTTTGGATTTCATATCAAGAGTTTTATTCAAAAGCTTTCACTCTATTAAAGCAGGTCTTTTTGTAATTATGAGTTCAAGAGTGCAAAAATTTTGTAGGAAATGTTTTTCTTGTAAGCCTAAGTAGATTATTTTAACTGTATCTTTAAATGTAGACAAGATAGGAAAAATAGTTCGTCCCTGGTAGGAATTAGCTATGACTAACAACAGCAAGATGAATCTTTAGACAACATACATGTGTTACTGAAACATGCACATATAATAATAAATATGTATATTTAAAAAAAATAAAAATAAATGTTCATAATTTATTAGTCTGAGATTACATAACTAGGGATTTTTTAAAAAATAAAAAATATTTTTATCAATAGTTTCATTTGGTTTTGGTCCAAATATGCATTACATAATGAACGTCTCTAAACTGTTATAAATGTATCATTTTGTTATTGTAATTGAACATTTTATATTAATTTTAAAAAAAAACTAATGTATCCTACTATGTTTTTGTTTTTATGGGACACGTGTGTAGGGATAAAAACATTGTTATAATCATGCCGTATAATGTATTCATTTAGGAAAACAACTAGGGGTCCACTTTCTATAGCTACTAAATCGATTTTGGCGGGAAAATGAGTTACTGCTCGTTTATTGGTTTACATTGTAAACTTTACATTATTCTTTTTTGGTTTTGTCATTTAAAATCAACTAAATACGTTGTGTGATTTTTTTGTGAATAATGTGAAACACTTGCAAATCCTGCTGAGTCACCCAAAATGTCACTAACAAAATCTGCTAAGTTACCAGCTAACACCAAAGGTAGATAGTTTGAGAAGGAACCAATCGCAATTTAGTTTAAAAAGCACTTGACCTTTTTTCCATAACAATCAAGACAGCTAAACACGATGCTAGTTCTAGTGAAAAGCGCCAATCAGATAGGAAACAAATTCAGAAACTAAGTTAATTTTAATTTAATTACAAATCTGATTTTAAAATTATTTTTAGATTACACAAATTAGGACAAAGCTTAGTCATAGAATTAAGAACATAGCGATCTATTTAAATTCCTTTTTGTTTATAGTTGACTTGAACTAGCGACGACACGACAGTGACACAACTAGAGTGATAATTGCAATATGTAATTCTTTTTTTTTATTCTCATTGTGTTTATTTCTGCAAAAAAAAATTAACTATAATTTCGTGGTTTTTTTTGTAAAAAATTAATGCACCAACCATATGCAATAAGTGTAGCTTTTTTTACTTTTAATACTGGTACTGGTTCTATTTCTTATTACAGTAGCTCATACAAATAGTGATATTGATACTAATGGTACTATACTCGAACCTATCTACTATTAAAAAATATAACTAACTATATAATTTTGGGACTATAGACAATTAGAAAAATATTACGTGTTAAAAAAAACGCTTAAACATTGAATCGATGTTAAGATAAGTTTTCTTTTTCTGTTTAGTTTTGCACGTCAGTAACTAGAACTAATGTTTAAAACGACCCATCACTTACAAATTATTGTCAAAAAGTAAAAACAAAATAATTGCGGGTGATAAAAAAAACAAATTTCCTAACGATTACACAAAAATTTTGGTTTTCAACTATTGACTTATGGGAAGGTTCAAAATCTTTAAATATTTTGCCTCTACAATCGTGGAAACTTAATGAACACCGACATCCGATAATGTCAATTCTTTCCAAGACCGTTTTGTGCATACCAGTTACCTCAGTTTCATTTGAATAATTGTTCTGCTCGGCTGGTTATATTGTAAATTATCACTCTCATCACTTGAACCAAATAATATCAACACACTTGTCTTTTTGCGTAGTTCATTAAAAGATCACATATAAAGGATGCATTCCAGTGTTATATAGATTTTCAACAAGAACTTTAATTAGTGTCACTTATGACATTAATTTTAATTTTTTGCTTTAAATCGAAATTAAAGAATAATTAATCGTTAATTTTTCAAAAGTTAATGATTAAATTTAAATTAATCGTTAACAGCCCTGGTTTATTTTTTGTGTGAAGTCCTGTCAGGCCTTACATAACCTGTGTAAATAACACACACACACACACGCATATATATATATATATATATATATATATATATATATATATATATATATATATATATATATTTAAAAAAGACATTCTGAACAGGCGGAAAAGAAAATATGCCGTACGATTTAATTTAACAATGCATAAATATCGTTAATTAAAGCTTGCTCTATACATAGCACAAAATATTAAGTTTCGATGTGAGTAGTCCTAGCATATCTTGAAGTGGTAAAGATATTAAATCAACATTTTTAAAAGGCAAGTCAAGGATCAAATTTAGTGTAAATAAATACAACTTTACGTGATGTTATAAAAAATAAATAATTGATTGGCTTCGTTATAATAATATTTCCTCTAAAATGTGAATAGCTTTTTTTTTAATTTTTTTTTACATTTTTCAATAAGTTTTCTCTTCACATTTACATCATTTTCTGTGTTGATTCCAAATCATCAAACGTTGTCTTGTTGTATGCTCATACCTTTTTTAAATCCCTTATATTAACTTCGCGGCCGTCTCTGTCTTGGGATCGGCGGGCGGGCGGAAAAAGAAAAGTCAAAAATGACCCACTTCCCATGATCCGATCGAACTGAAATTTGGCACACGGACCCGTCTGACCTAACAATGCATCGTTTCAAAATTTCAGATCGATCGAACGTACCGTAATTAAATTAATGCATTTTAGTTTATCCTTATATGAGGTATGTAATTTAAATTCACGGTTTGTTATTGTTTTTTTGCCACGTGAAATTTTGAGCTGACGCATTGAGGCGACCCAACGAAGCGACGGGCGCTTTTGTTTACATTTTACGTGTCACTCTGAGCTCGGTCAAGCGAATCGGTGACCAGACTTTTCCCCTCTCCCCCCCACCCACCCCTCCCCCCCCCACTAGGGTTATGATGCAAAGTTGAGTTAAGACAGATTCAGTCTGTAAATGTTTGAAAATAATCAATACTGTTAGTTATGTCTCATATATAAGGGATTTATAGTCAAAAACTTTGTTTTTACGGGTTTGTTTTATTTTCTCATGAAATTTCGTTCTTCGTGTCGTAATTAAATTACTAAAATTTACATAAATATATATTAAATATCTTTTTTTGTTTTTAAACTTGCATTAATAATTAGCAGTTACTAAACAGTTAATGAACAATTTAGTTTATAATTATGAAAGCTATGTATTTTATTACTATTTTCTATAAATGTACTTTCATAAATGATAAAGATTCTTTTCATTTCAGTCATTAACAACTTAAAAATCACCAAACTAAAAAAAATCAAGTTTGATTTTTAACATAAGTTGTGTCACTGTTATCATATATTCTCTCTCTCTCTCTTCTTATCTCTCTTTCTATCTTTCTCTCTCTCTCTCTTTCTCTCTCTCTCTCTTTCTCTCTTTATCTCTCTTTCAATCTCCCTCTCTCTCTTTCTTTATCACTTTCTCACTCTCTATTTGTCTGTCTATCACCTCTATATGTGTATTTATAAATTGTGAAGAATCGCTATCGAAATATCTTTGTTTTGTAGATTACAACACGCTATTAAAAACGTTGATACAATTTTTATTTTAT